>JARK01000594.1:0-25678 GCA_000688135.1 Ancylostoma ceylanicum
GGCTGGGGTCAAGGAAGTCTGGAAAACACGTGAACGAATGCAAATATTCCTTAAGGAAGTTCTGAGTCCGAGGAATTTGGCTTTATTACCTGTTTTCAGAGCACTCTTCAAGTTTCAATCCAGTCTTCTGTTTTTTTTTTGTTGTGTTTTGCAATCAACTCCCTTTTTGTGGAGCCCTGCTGATGAGAACTTTTTTCATGAATGTTCTGCTGTATGTTTTCTAGAGTTAAAAGGCGAAATACGTCGTTTTGTGCAGGAATGGTGTTTCCTCTTAGGTTTTGGTGGGAATGTTCACCGAAGGTGTTTCGCCTCCTAATCCTAGACACACAGCAAAACCAAAAAAAACCCCTCCTCGAGGCGTGTCAGTAGGGCACAGAGGGTCCGTCCAGCAAAAACGAACTCAGCGTTTAAAAAAACGAAAGAAGAACTGGACATATCAGTTCAAACTCGAATAGAGTTCTAGAAATAATTGACGTAACGATAAAATCGTAGATTCAGAACTTCATCAAGGATAAGCTGCTTCATATATTCATTTCTCATATTTCATTCACTCTACTCAGTTGTACCGTTGCCGAATGTGGATCCTGCCTGGAACGAGAATCACAAATTCAACGAAAATGCGAAGAAAAAGCAAGCGTAAGAGAGAAGAGCGGAAATAACGGACCAAGACCACTTTAAAACAACAAATTAGACAGTTAATAAACGAGTAGATACATTCACAAATACAAATGAAAGATTGAAAGAGTTTAAAGACTGTTTGGAAATGCAAAACCTACCTTTGTCGCTGCGGTCGTCGTCGATCAGGATCGACGACGGCGACCGTCGGTCGCTGTTGTCGACGACAGCGGCGACGGCGGCGACCGTCGGTCGCCGTTGTCAACGACAGCGGCGACCGAAACCGCTATACTCCTCGAGGAGTATAGCGGCAGCCTAAACATGGGGCATTCTATTAGAGATCAGCGAGACTCACCTGGGCCTGTCCGAGCGAGGGGTGAACCACTCGCTGCTACCAGTAAGCGTGGCGGCAGTGGTAAGCGGCTATTCAGCCCATCACACGTATGAATACACAGTTTCAATACAGCTTTATCCTTATGCAAAAGGAAATACAGTTTATTTACTTTGTGTAGTTCATCAGACGATGGAGACGAGTAGATGGACGAATCTGGCAGGGGTCTTGCAGGCACACCGCCTGGTAGTCGTCGGCGATGAGGGGGATCTCGGGGCTCACGACCGATCTCGAGCTCGGTCGGCAGGCTTCTCTCTTTGTCGGCGTTGAAGTTGCCACGCCCTGAAATCAGTGACTCGTTCAGATTCCTATACTTTAAACACAGACTACCGTAACTCTACAGCTAGCCGATTCTAGACTCTACCTCACTTTCTACCTCACTTACAGGAGGCACACGCGCGCAGTCAAAAACAGGCGAAGATCTGGCAAATCTAGCGCGAGTCTGTATTGACAGCGAGTGCGAGAAAGTCGACGAACAACTCCAAAAGCTGCAACATGTAGAAGAGCAACTGCGTGAGATCGCCAATCTTGTGACGCAAAAATTGCCTTCTACGATAAGAATGATTTTGACGCAAACTGAGAACAGCGAGAGAAGCATGCAAGAACTAGCGCAGTTTTTACAAGTTGATCCCACAGTGGTTGTGGACAAAGTAAAAACAATGTCAACACATGCAGCACAGCAAAGTTCTCGCTCAATTCAGGTATCGTCACAAGGTGATCCCGGTCCGTCAACGTCAAGACAGAGACTAAATACGCGACTACATATGCACAACTAAATGTAGATGAGTTCCAAAACGTCGAGTATCATCTGGAATTCGACCCAATTGCTGCTGCTCAAGGCGAGTATAGGAGGTTACAACCGCTTTCACCGGTCAGGTCGGAGCAGACATGTAATCGCTGTGAGTTTCAGCCAGAAAAGACCAACTCGCTGCAGCCGCGGAAAGTGGTGTCGAGCCCATCGCCGTCGACCCAGAGCCGGTTGGAAGGTGGGTTTGACGACTTCGATAACCAACCAAACATGAGGCATATGTTTGCAGCAATGACCTTACCTGAGGTTGAATTGTTTAAAGACCCTCAAGGAAAAGGTTTTGACGAGTTCATCATGAGGTTTAATGTGAAGTACGGTAGCCTTGGGTTGCACAACGAGATGCTTGTTCATCTCCTCTTCTCTAAACTAGACGGGTACCCAAAAGCAGTGGCCGAGGCGTTACCTAGAGGGATTAGAGAAGGCGGCTTCCAGGACATCGTAGAATCGCTGCAGAGTAGGTTTAGGGCGAACGACTCTGAAAATCATATGAAGGCCTATATGGAACTAACACACCTCAAAATGACAACAGACGTGACCAGATACTGCCTCCAGCTCGAGAACTTGTCCCGAAGAGCCTACCCAGATGCGTCAGAAGAAGAGCTGTCTAGGACAAGAGCAGGAGAACTAGTGTCTCAGCTAGTAGACTGGCCGGAATACCTACAACTGTTTACAACTATGGAGTTGGCACCGAAGCATTCCGCCTACGAGATGGTGAAGACAACGGCGCAACGCTGTGAGCGCGGCAGGGAAGTCGCAACAACGATGCGAGATGCATTGGATGCAACAAAACAGCGCCCTTCACAGTTCGCAAGACGGAAACCTCAAGTCGTGGGACGACGTGAGAAGGAAAGCCGACTACAACAGGAGGTAGAAACCGGCCCAGACATTGGCAAGAAAACACCAGCGAAGCAGTCAATGTCCAACAAAAGACCGATGAAGTGCTACAACTGCAATGAGTTGGGGCATATTGGGCGTGACTATAAGAGGGAAAAGCTGGTAAAGGAGCCTAAGGAAAAGGGAAAAGGAACTACTGGAAGCGGCGAAAATGTTCACCGCTTCGTTAAACAAGTGGATCTGTAGCTCAGTAGCTGCGCCAAAGGATCAAGACGAACTGGTTGGACGTCAGCTAGTGGATAGCGTGAGCTTGCTAGGACTTTCCAGGGAAGCCTTGCTGGATACCGGATCCCAAATAAGCATAATTCCTCTCGAAATGTTCAAAGCAAGTATGGAGAGTGGATTTGACCTAGACGCCGATGTGGAAGAGATTCCTATCAGCGAAAAGGTCCCCGTCTACGATGCTTCCGGCAACAAAATGTCCTCTAAAGGAGCAGTAAGATTAACTCTACAGCTCGAGAAAGGTGTCAAGCAACGGATTGCCCTCTTCGTAATGGCTGGAGGAGACGGCATGCTGGTACTGGGGACAAATGCACTAGCGAAGCTCAGCATCGAACTTCACAGCATCGGACACACACCAGCTATGGAAATTTCTGACCGATCAGACACGGAAATCGTCAAAGAATCTAATGCTGCAGTCAAGTCTTCTCGACGACGAGGGAAACGGATGCAGCAAGCAGTGGTTGCCACCGTAGCAAAGAGAGTCTATATGAGACCAGGAGAGACGAAAATGTTGCCAATCTACCGCGAAGGCATCCCGAAAGAAGGAATTGTATGGTCGCAATACACACTTATTCCGGACATGATTTGGGACAAGGACACCTGCTCAGTCAAAATCCCCGTCACCAACAGCATAGCAGGAGCCAAGCTATTCCGAGAAGGGGAAGAGGTCGGAAGATTCGAGCCAGCGGACATCGTAGAGGAGCAGCCTGTGAAGTATCAAGGCAACATGCTGGAACGAACAGAAGAAAGGCTGGAAGACAGAGAGCAACGCCTCATAAAGTTTCTGAAGTAAAACAAACAAGATGGCGAGTACGACGAGGTCATCAAACTTCAGGTAAAAGAACATGCAACGGTTTTTGCTGTGACCGACCAGGAGCTGTCCCAAGCTAAATTTGTGGAGCACAGTATTGAAACGGGAGATGCTCCGCCCATACGACAGAAGGCGCGGCCTATACCACTAGCAACTCGAGCAGAGCTTCGACGAATCCTAAAGGATCTGCAGGACAGAAAAGTGATCGAGCCAAGCAACTCGAGCTGGGCATCACCCATTGTGCTCGTTCAGAAGAAGGATGGCACCCTGAGGTTTCGGTTGCCCATCTGTTGTGACACGTTCGCTACCGTAGCGAACACTAGGTAGCCTTTCGGTTGCTCACTTGTTGTGACATGTTCGCTACCATGAGGGCCGCTCGGTAGCTATTCGGTCGTTCACCTGTCTCAACCCGTTCGCTACCCCTATATCACTGCCTAGCATTGTCGGGTTATAACATGTTCGCTATTCGCAAGTAACGGGTTTTCGATACTGAGGATGGCGAATACAAGCCGAATGAGTTCCTGTAGTAGTAATACGCGGCGTCAGAGTTTGTTTTGTTCCGCAAACGCTGTCTTCCTTCGGAAAAGGCCGCAATTCATGCGCAACCTCATATTTTGGGCCTCGCCTGCAAGTTATAAACCCAGTAGCTCTTCTGAACGCAGAATAAGGGTAGTCCTGCTTCTACTGCAGACGTTAGTAAGCGCATGCTCATACGAGTTTATTTAAAACTCTGAGTGTGCATCTGCTTCCTGCTGTGGTTTCATGACGGACTCCTCCATTCGCGCAGCATTCGCATTCTACGCATCTCGTCTGACCGATTATTGCACTGTGCAATGGTTCCAGCCGGCCAGAGCCAGCGAAGCGACTACAGCAGTACTGCCCTAGTCTGCGCCGGGGCGGAGCCAGGCTAAGATTTGTTACCTAACCGCCTGACAATGAACACGTCGAGAGAAGCTGGTTCCTGATTCTACCAAAAACTAATCGTGTGATATAGTTTTCCTTACCGCCAAAGATTCGCCGATTGAGACGACGTTAAGCATCATTTCGCAGCCAGAAAGCCACGTTTCGTATCGAGTTTTTCTTTACTGGATAGCGGAACGTCTGTAGCATTGCCTCTTTCTATGTATATAGATTGTTGCAAGATGTTTCTGTTTTTGTGCAAATGATATTGAAACATATTTTCAAGAAAAAACGCGTCACAATGAAAACTTCATCCGCCACAGTTATCCAATTATAAGAAAAAAAGAGAAAAATTCTGCTACTCCTAGCTTCTGCGATAGCCAATCTCGCACAATTTGGCTTCTCAAAGTTTTTGCCTTGTTCCAGAACTACTGAATACGACCCAGCTCAGCAAAACACCGATTAAAGGCAGCACCCACGGAAAATTCGGTTTCCGAAATTGTGGCGCAAAATTACATTTTTGAGCATGAGGAGTATTGCTGAAGTCCCCAATCCAACCAAAACTCATTCAAAAAAGTTTTTTGGGTGCTTCAATCTTGGTAGGTTAGAGCATGGCGGTCGAGTTGCACCTATGGGGTCGAACAAAAAAGTCGATAACGCAACCATCATTGCCACCTTTTTTCTTAGCGCTATCGGATATTTGGCTGGTAAAGCAGTTTTTTTTTGAAAAAGAAAGAGCACAAAGAGAAAGAATATGGGATGTTCATAATAAAAACATGACTAGGGAAAAGAACAATACCATACGGTAATTTTTGAAGCTAAATAATTTAGATACGCGCAATATTCGAAAAATTGGATGTTCTGAGTGAGAAAAAGGGTTTGTAGAGATCAGTAATAGGTGGGAAGGCAGTAAATATTGGAAAGTTGAGGATAAAAATGAAATTGTAGTCGAAATGAGGTAAGAAAACGTTGATATAAAGGACTCCCAGTTGCAATCACTGCTCAATCAGCTGATAGTTGCCATTTTTCGCGCTCCAAGAATGATTTTGGAGCGCGGTATTAGCATGAAAACTCGTAAAACTTACTGCCTACTGATCCTGTTGATCCAGGTTTTACCTGTCATTACTCATTATTGGAAAAGTTCTAACTGGTACTCTTATTGCAAAATTGACCCCACAATCGATTGGATCATGAGGGGATCAAAATCTAAGGGGCGAAAATTTCCGTGGGTGCTGCCTTTAAATACGACTCAGCTCAGCAAAACACCGATTAAACGCAGCACCAGCGGAGACCCTTGCGTTGTAGATTTCCCCGAATTTCGAGGTTTTCGGGGCGGTGAACTCATAGGCAGGGACGAAACTGCGTGGAAGAAGCGAGAAATGCAAGAAATGAAGGCGCTCTTTACCATATGTTGAACGTGCGGCCGAGTGCTCCGTAGTGGGGTGTGCCTGCGTCCCGCCACGAAACCCTGTGGATGGTACGCATTGCATGCGTTCACTGCGCCAGATCACCCACCACTACAGCGTTAACTGGCGCGTCGGGGCCGTTGAAAGGCCGGCGTGGCCGCGACAGCGATTCTTGTTTCTCTGCAGGTAGGTCGCCATTCCTTGTGTCCTTCTCACATTTGTGATTTGCTCACTATTTTATCATCCACACCTCAGCTCTGAGTCGAGGATTTCGGCTGGTATTGCCTTTAAAGCAGAGAAATACGCCAGCAAACGTTGCACCATAACATAAGGCCCACCTTGTACACTTCTGAATCAAACTTGTTGGCAGTTGGCAGAAACATGAAAGAATTTTTAAAAATTGTGCCGTGGGATTATTTGATATACTTTCCAATGCTTGAACGCTGTCAAGCTTAAGGTACGGGATTGTAGAACATGCAAAAAGCGGACGTCAAATCAGTAGTTACTCACAATTGAACCTCCAATCTCAAATTTCGTCTATTGAAGTATTTAATCGTTTTTGTTACTCGAAGAAAAAAATTGTTTGGAATGTTCCGCACTGTTTAAACTGGCCCCAGGCTTCCTCACGCTATACGATTTATGGGGAAAATAGGAAAATAGTAACGGAATACAAAAAATTTACTTTCTAAGAATCTTCGCCGCATTGTGAGGAAGGTAAATATGAAAATGAAGCACGACTGATGATTTGACATGGCATGATATTTTGGCGTGATATGGTACGTGCCTACGTGTATGTGTTTATCTAAACTTGGGCGCCATATCTGGCTTGAGTTGCAAATACTAGATGAGACATGACCCCCATATTCTTCCCCAACAGCAACTCAAAGGCTCCCATTGTCGCTGTGAGCACAGTGGGTGCTTTGAATTGCCACTGAAAAAAAAATGGGCGGAGTCGGGTGGGCTCCAATCCATGGAATGTCTGAGTATATATTGCATAAAATTTGTGACTCTGTGCGTGCGTGCACATCATCACCATTGAGGGGGCGCAAGAGCGGTGAGCGGTGGGAATCACTGATCTCACTCGGATATGTCTCCATCCGAAAGTGAGGAAACTTATGGAGACGGGTCCAGCGATATGACATGCGTTCGCCGGCGTCCAAAGTGGGGGAAGACGGGTCCAGCGATATGATAAGGGTGCGCCGGCGTCCGTAGTGGGGGAAACGGGTATAGGGATATGATAATGATGCGCCGGCGTCCATAGTGGTGGAGATGGGTCCAGCAATATGATAAGGGTGCGGCGGCTTTCAAAGCAGGGGAAACGTGTCTAGGGATATGATAATGATGCACCGGCGTCCAAAGTGTTGGAGATGGGTCCAGCGATATGAAAAGGGTGCGCCGGCGTCCGTAGTGGGGGAAACGGGTCCAGGGATATGATAATGATGCGCCGGCGTCCATAGTGGTGGAGATGGGCCCAGCGAAATGATAAGGGTGCGCCGGCTTTCAAAGCAGGGGAAACGTGTGTCTAGGGATATTATAATGATGCGCCGGCGTCCAAAGTGCTGGAGATGGGTCCAGCGATGTGATAAGGGTGCGCCGGCTTTCAAAGTGGGGGGAGGCGGGTCCACGGGCGGCGATCAGAGGTGTGGAACCGCCTGGAAAATGAAGGAGTGCATGGAGCAGGATCTGATCCTACACAGGGGGTGACGCTGTTATTCATGGCGGCTTTCTCCCGTAGATGCTTTCCTTCCTTCTCTGCACCTACTTGCTCATTATTTCCTTCCCCACTCTCTGTCCGTTCCATCCGTGTCTGAATGGGCCATCTCAGANACACACACACACACACACACACACACACACACACACACACACACACACACACACACATACACACACATACACACATACACACACAACACACATGAACTGCCAATTAATAAGAAGTAAGATAGCTAAAAGGCAAAATCGGCCTTATATGCGCATTGCTTGCGACTGATTTTGACCCTAGAGTGCGCGAGGGAGAAAATGCAAACTTTTTGGCTTCTACCCTCAGCTTCGTCACAGCATTCGGAGCCCTTGGGACTCGAGCCCACGCTTCTCATCGAACTTCGACTTGCAAGCCCGCTTTCTTATCCACTTGGCTATTCGTCGTTCTCACACCACACTCTTTTGATTTAGTCTTTGTCAGCACTCCTCTGGCAAATACCGAAAATGTGGAGATTCGCCTCGCTAGAATCAGTGGTCCGCCACAGGGATCTGTCTAATGCGGGCCCAGCGCGGCCCAACGCGTGAAATTCCTCAATTAGAAATTTTGGAGCGATTACTCAACCTAAGTGACAGCCAAGATTTTTCTGACCATTTCATCTTCACGTTGACAGTACGTACAGGAGCAGCCAGTGGTCCGGATTTTCGGAACGTTCCACGCCACAGGATCAATCGAGAATGCGAACGACGATGTGAATGAAAAGTGCTTATTCCTGTGCTTATTATTAAAAATCCACATCTGAAAACCTCTAGAGAAATGCTGTAAGGCAGTAGCTGTCCGTTCTCGCCCCAATAAACGCCAAAATTGCAAAGAACGATGAAAATGCGCATAAAATCCTTGCAGCCTTCAAATAAGGGATAAAGTGGTCGGCGTTAATCAATCCCATCATGTGGGACCACGCATTCGACTTCATCTGAGCACCGTAGGGGAGTTGAATGCACTCTATACAGTGACTTTCGAAGGCATCCGATGTACCGAATCAGATTTTCATCCTCCCAGAGTTCTCTGGTACCATTTTACGGACCCCGAGGGATGGATGGTTAGCTGGCCACGGGTGAGATCGAACCATCGACCGTGTGCTTACCACTGTGCCACACGCTCTCATTCTTGGGAAAA
The DNA here is from genome assembly GCA_000688135.1 of Ancylostoma ceylanicum. Classification (NCBI taxonomy): domain Eukaryota; kingdom Metazoa; phylum Nematoda; class Chromadorea; order Rhabditida; family Ancylostomatidae; genus Ancylostoma; species Ancylostoma ceylanicum. The sequence continues at coordinate 8,926 of JARK01000594.1, forward strand.
ATTTGGGAAAAATTACTGAAAATATGAAAAGGCTTCTTTTCGGTTCGCGTGTGAAATCTATTATATTTGGAGCTGATTTTGCCGTCGGGTCGCCCTCTGTTATTGACTGAGATGATGTCAGTCTGTGGGTTAATATCTTCTGCTTTTCTGACACTTGCTGAATGCGTAGAATCGCTACTCACCAATGCTCTGCTGCATCGTTAGCTGCAGCATGGCTCAGAAGAGAGCCGCTCAAGTCCTTCACGACACTATTACGACACTTAGTGTCTATGAGGGCGATCGGATGGCTGCTTTCCATAAATAATTTGATAATAGACTATTCTCCTCTCTAAGCTTCGAGAAGACGACACTTCATGCGATGCGGCAGCGCGTTGCTTAGTCTGACTTAATCTCGATTCAAGAATAACAATACGAATAAACATTCGATGCTAACGTCGTTTTTGCCATGATCGAGAAGTCCGCTAGGATCGTTCCTGAAAAGTTGAGCGAATGAATTATTTCTCACCTTTCCACGGATTTGAACATTATCTTTGCACTTAAACAAAGGTGGATGCTGCGGATACTGTTAAGCTCAGGGTGTGGTAAGACAACTATTTGGTCGCCGCGAGATTCTGCATGACAGTAGTGCATCACGTAATGGATGTATGCATGCGTTGCTTTTGCGACTGTGCAATGACCAGGCCCCAGAGCGGCTTGTCTTCGGGCAAGCTGGGCTTTGTAAAAGGTCATGCAGCTCATTGTCGGATCGTACGGTGCCGATATGGGCTGTACTTGACAGTGGTGTGGTCCGTAGCTTCTCTTAGAAGTGAGACTAAAGCTCTTCCCTTGATGTACTCATTGTATCTTGGAGACTTTCATCTACAATTTAATGCCTAACACATCCATGAGAACTCCTTCATATTTCAGAAGAAGTTACGAGGTGCCAGACCTGTTGAAAGTAAAAGTTCGGTGGGCTTATGATTTCATTTCATTTCATTTATTACATTTTAATGGTTTACATTACGACCCTTCAAGGAAAGGTGGTATATCATGCCTCACTACGCGGCAGAATCTTCACTAGGGTGATCCGTTAAGAGTGCCATTCACAGTAAAAAAAACTGTCACACTACAATATGTCATGCGTCCATTATTTTCTAATGACTGTAACCAAAAAACTCCATTAGTATGAAGTTCGTTCTTAAACAATCTCAGAAGTGTCTTAAAACATTTTTTTATTCAAGCTGTACCAATGCTCCCCTGCTTTTCGGTTGATTTCCTTTTTAGAAAGTTTCATTGCAACGAAATTATGTAGCACTGTGTATGTAGCACCCGGTGATCGATTTTCATCACATCATATCATCATATTACTACGTATAGCTAATGAAGGTTTTTTTTTTTTCAGGAGGACACTGGACCGGGTAAAAAGAAGGTGAGTCCTGCTCTGCTATTAAAAGAAACAAAATTGGTTCCATGCGACAAAAGATGTTCACGAAGAGAACATTCTTTGCCGAAATTTGATCAAAATAAAGCTCTGAACAAACCGATGTTAAAATTTCTGCGGTTTTGAAACTACATTGAGAATTATTTTTTTCACTCGTTGCAGCAGATATCGAAGTCGGATTCATCGAACACTTCAAATGAAGGCCCTACCACCTCAAAATGGGAATTTGTAAGTTCACGAAATTCTATGAAAAATTGAAAATGTTCCGCTGCGGAGGAGCCACACGAAAACATGAAGTTGGGTATAAGCTAATACTGGACGAGCATTCCAACTTTAATAGCTGCTCAAACTTTTTCCTGCACGCTGTAATCGAGGAAAGATGATAATCAGTAGAGAGAACAAACTCAGAAAACTAATTGCCTGGCAACTTTCCTCCCTCATATGCTGAACTCAAGCGTTATGAGCGACGAATCATGAATAACAGAACAAACACACAGGCGCACAGTGAGCAATTTCGCAAGCCGCTCAAAATGTTTTTTTTTTCGACTTACCTTGAGAAGTCACGTGTACTGCACCAAAGTACTCTCTGATAGTCCGCGCACATGAAACAAGTGGTTTTTTGGCGACCGATCACCTGGCGGGGCATGATTAGATATCGAAAAGATACTGTTTCATTCAAATACCGTAAAAAACAGATGAGTACTTCATGAGTTGTCTCTGCTGTCTGTGTTGTCGTCTGAATTTCCCATTTGGGAATCTTTCAATAGATCTTCAAACAAGCTTTCATATTTCCTAGTAACCATATTTCTTAGGCAAACAGGTAGGTCAAAATTTGGCCTAGAAATGAGCGACTAACCACTTGACCTATTCGCGTTTTCAGTTAGATTTGAAAAAAGTTCCACGAGATTCCGCTAAAAAAATATGTGTAGGCGCTAGCAATAATCTTCCTGTATAGGAGCATATGTCTTATTTTTGCGACCACCTACGACCCTCTGCAGAGAACATTTATATGTAGGCCGAAACCGCTGCTCTCTAGGACAGATCTTTTCGATATGTTTCTAGGAAATAAGATTGCAACTCCGCAAGTTCTGTTTCCAGAGCGTCATTGTAGATAATTGTACGAAAGCTGGACTCTGGACAAAAAAGTATTGAAATCGGGAAAGTAGAGGCGGCCAAGAGGAAAACTAACATAAATAGAAAATTTGGTGAAAAGATCCCAGTTAAAAATGCAATAACAACGTCTTCAAAGACAGCCTGTGTCGACCTACCCTGCAGGCTACAACCTTTATCGAGCCAATCCTTAACAAATCCTACCGGATTTATTGAGGTTATAAGATTTCTACGTAAATTAACATTCCATGCCTGAGAAGGCTACTCATATGAGCAATAGTCCTTGAATTACGGTTTTCCTGATTGCGAAACCTCATAAAATGTCTAGCAGTTTACTACATGAGTTCTTGTCACGCCCATTAATTGGAAAATTTTACAAATTTGAAACTGGAACGCATATACATGTTTTAGGTGCTTGTTTGTCTGCAAACACGTTTAAAAGTTTCAATTTGTGTGCATCAGCTGCTGCGCGAAAAAGTAGTCCTCAGTACATGATCTTGCACTCGCGGCCTCTATTTCAGAATAATGGAAACTGCCCTAAAACCTTGGCTTGCGCGGTTCATGTGTAGTGCTTAGAAGGAGCAGAGATAACAAAGTATCTGTACTAATAGTAAGGCAATTTATCCAGCGACTCTCCAGAAATTAATTTTGAGCGGCTAGGTGCTCAAAATTACAGTCCTTCTCAACAAGATAGACGGATTGCGCGTGCGGTTTCTTAGTGTTGCGACTGCACCATCGCGGTGGGACCTACTCCACCCTCTCACTTGGAGCATGCTCTCTCCGCATCCGTCATTCGGGTCCCACCGCGATGGTGCAGACGCGCAATCCGTCTATCTTTTTGAGAAGGACTGTACCCACTGTGAGGCGTACCTCATAGACCCAGATAGCGATCAAGCCTCAAATTCACTGTCTTTGGCTCTGACTGAAACTCGCCAGTTCTGATAGAGTATCTTGTTATTTTTTCTCACAATGTTCAACCGATGTTGTTCTGATGCTGAAATCGTAATCCTAATTGATCTTAAAGGCATTGCTCGCGCTGAGAAAATTTTTCGAACATTTACGAAGAATGTTAAAGGTCCTGCAGTTCTCAGCTCGCAGTACTCGTCTCAAAGCACGTTACTAATCGAGTAATTAAACTCGGACGCATGTATGTAAAATCATGTCCACCATGCTCAACTCTGCCACACAAATCTACCAGAGTTCACTTGGTTCACATCCATACCACGTCTTGGCACTATACAACATAGTAATTTTTAGTAAGATAGCGTAATTTTTAGTAAGATAGATAGCCCTTCTGAACGGTTCTTCCTCTATTCTACGTAAATACCATCCAAAGTAAATATTCTTTGAAAATGCAACCTTTTAGCGTGAAACTCCAATAACTGGCAAGCGCGATCGGGGCAGGAACGCTTTCTCCAGCAGTAACCCTTCGCTTTCAATCCCCTTCTTGGGCGTGGCCTTGCTGCCATCCCACTTTTTGAGCGTGGCCTTGATTGCTGCTAAAATGGGGGCTGAGCTCGAGCTTTAAATGCAGCACCCATGGAAAAATTCGTCTTTGAGACTTTTGAGTTTTTTTTTGGTAACTCGGGTGCGCTGGGTTGATATCTAATGTTAATAATCTGTGAAAGTAGCGAAATATGCATTTTTGAAAATGCTTCACCCAAGACAGGCAAGAGATATTGGACGAGTTATTGCTCATTGCAGCATCGGCCACGATAATCTTGATCGATGCTGCCGCGTTCAATCAGCTGATATGGACATGCGGCACCTTGCCATGCGTTTCTTTTATTTATTACTCTATTTCTTCGTTTATGTCCAACGCTGTAGTACATAGCTTCATTTCAGAAGTATTATTTTGATCTACTTCAGTGGGGTTTTCTAACCGGAAGAACCCTTCGTTTTCGTGTGATTTTTTCCAGGAAAATTCATCACACGTATTCGACAACACTGAATGCCGGGAGCGTATTTGATATGACCTTTGTATAATAGCTACGAAACTTTGTTTGAAGCATCCAAAATTGAATATGACTACACGTGCTGGCAGGACCTGAGCGCTTAGCTTCGCCTCACAGCTCAGCTATGAAACGTAGGAAGGCGAAAGAAGAGCTTGACACTTAGACATACAAAAATAGACATACTTACACACAATCACAGAATAAGCGCATTATTATAAGTCTTGAATGTAACATTCTATGCTACTTCGGGCAGATTTATCTGTAAGCGTTGCAAATTTTCAGGATGACAAGGACGCAGCTGCGATTGCAAAAAGTGTCGATACAATGCTAAGTCGTTTAAAGAAAAGTGGTGCTCTCAGAAACATCAAAGAGGAATTTTCGTGAGTCTCCCTGAGACTTGCTGTTTTCTTCCTTTCTGAAGGCAAAATTCATCAGGGACTTCAGTTAAAGGCAGCACCCACGGAAATTTTTGACTTCAGGATCTGGGCATATTTCGCAGGTATCGAAGGTGCTTAACACTTTCTTAAAAACAAAACTTCACGTTGGCATTGGAAAAACTGATTTCGAAGCTCCATAATCAGGTCGCGTCCAACAGATATGGCCGAGTTTCGCGAGCCATGGATGAGACCCGGTATCAAAAGATCGATAAGGCAGTCTTTTTGTCAGGCGGATCTTTGCAAAATCAGCTATTTCCCACGAAATGCAGCCCTCTCTGAATTGCAGCGAAAGAAATAATTATTGGAAAATTAGCAACAATTAAGAAAGATGTCAGCTGAGAGAGAAGATGTCAGCTACTAGAAACAAAAAAAAATTGAAAAGATCAGGGAAAACTACACAATTCTGAAAGCATGACAAGGGAATTCCTTCAAAAAATGCAACGTTTGACAAAGCGATCAGCTGGTAATCGATCTCTTCCGCGCTCCAGAAAGATTTCGGTGCTCTAACTGCGAAAATGAAACAGGGAAAACACGTACAATCAGCTGATAAATGGGTCCGTCTAATCCTAGGCGATCCTGTTGTAAGTAGGTAACCGAGGACTTGGGGAGTACATTCGCCACACAAGCGGCACTTGCAGTGCCGCTTGTGTGGCGAATGTACTCCCCAAGTCCTCGGTTTTTTAAAACTTTCGGAACGTTCGCAACGAAATTTTCCGTGGGTGCTGCCTTTAAGGGGTAGAGCATGACATTTATATCACCCCTTTCTTTCATTTAAGAGACTTAAGCCATAAGAAAACAACGAAACTCCACCGTTACTTTGAGTAGGGAACTGCGATGATAGAAAAAAACAACGAAACTCCACCGTTACTTTGAGTAGGGAACTGCGATGATAGAAAGTTTTGAATTCGACCTAAAATTTTCTTTTCAGCACATTCTTGCTAACACGTTGAAGTTTCTGCTTCAACAAGAGTGATTTTCAGGAGATTAAAAGGTTACATTCCTGAGGGTTCCAAGCAAGCTTTCATTGCAAACGAACCAAGGAACCGCTACAGAGATATTCTGCTTCTTGACAGTACACGGGTGGTTCTAAAGAACAGAGGTTAGTTGAGCATATACCATGGGCGAGAAATCGCTCATATTTGAGTTGGGAAAAGAAGTTATTTGTTGCAAAAATGCTACCGCAAAATGCTATGCAAAATAACTGCGCTCCTGTTGTCACCACCGAATAGAAAGGAAAACAACTCTAAACATAACACTATGCGTCATATCAAAACCATGCATCCACCGCAGAATCATGACTTATAATAACAGGTTTAGTGTGTGTGTGTGTGTGTGTGTGTGTGTGTGTGTGTGTGTGTGTGTGTGTGTGTGTGTGTGTGTGTGTGTGTGTGTCACGAAATTCTGCGATTGGTCAGTGATGGTGATTGTGAGATCATATAAAAGGCTAGGAACCGGTGTGGTGTGGTAGAGTGGGGTGGGAAGAATATCAAGGAGAAGGACGGGTGGTGAGCAACGGGTGCACCGATGGAGAGCGATTGCTCTGGGGTCCAAGAACGCCGAGAGGCGGGTCCACTGCTATGATAAGGGTACACCGGCGCCCAAAATGGAGGGAGACGCTTTGAGGTGGGTTCCACGGTTATAAAGGTGTGCCGGCTTTCAGAGGTGAGACGTGTCCAATACTACACAAGGAATGTGACGGTCCACTGCGGCTTTCTCTCCTACATGCTTTCCTTCCTCCTCTACACCTACTCGCTCATTATTCCCTTCCCCACTCTCTGTCCCTTCGTGTCTGAATGAACCACCTGCTTCTTTCTGTTTATATACACCACTAGGCCCTTATCACTTGACTACCAAAACAGCCGGATAATAAATCATTCCAAGTGACCATTTGCACTGAACCGGTTACATCCAAATATTCATAGCCCCTGGGATATTAGTTCCCAGAATTTCCTTTGTACTCATTGTGAAGTATGCGAGCGAAGCGAGCATCTATAGAAGTCTGGAAGTCCGGCGTTAGCCGGACGGCCAGACTGGTAACGGAATAACGTAACAGGAGCGCAACGTGTCTCAGGCGAGACCTGTATATGAGGCAGGTTTAAAAATGTGTACATGGACCTGAGCACCTGTGGCCAAAGGTTATGCCTGTGAGAGAACAGAACGGCTTTGAAAACCGACAAGAAATTGCAACATCGTAGTAGCAAGATGAAAACTAACATAAACCTACTAAATGGTAAGTGAGAATACACTAAAGAGGAGTGAGATAGATGTAACACTAGAAGGATTTAGTGGATTTCTAGCGACCCACGCGCATGACGTTTGCGGACGCATCAGACAGTTGGCCAAGAATCACAAAATAGGTCGTTCAACCATGCGAGGACTGATCAGAGTTGATCTAGAGTTGTATCCTACAAAATCGCCAAAATACAACGCCTCAGAGACGAAATGAAGGCCTCCAGATTAGAAAAATGCAGAAAGGTGATGATCCTTGCGCGCGGTGACAAGCTCGGCCAAATTCCCTTCACGGACGAAGGGATAATCACTTCGGAATGCGCGGAATCAGCTGGAACTTTTGTCGAAGGAATCTCCAAGAGCCGTCAAGGTTGAAAAAACTCTCCTCTGACAATCCGTGATGGTGTGGGGTGGAATATCGGATTTGGGCAAGGCTAAGCTGGTTTTGTCCAACAAGGGGTTGAAATTTATGTCGAACTTCATTTGAAACAGATCCTCGAGTATGCGGTGATTCCTTGATTCCTTGGAATGGAATGCTATGGATATCGAGTGGGCCTTTCACCGAGATTGGGCACCTGCTCACGGCGAAAAGGAGGCAATGGGGTGCTGTGGGAGCAATCTTCCGTGTTTGTGGACGAAGGATGTTTGGCCATCAAACTCACCCGATCTCAGCTCTCTCGATATCGTTGCCTAATCTATCTTGGAGCAAAAAGTCTGCTCTTTCAAACACAGGTTATTAGATTCGCTGGAGACAGCCTACGTGGTTGCTTGAGACCGAATTTCGCCAGAAATGGTAGCGCGCATTCACAAGAATTTGTGGAAGAGATCGGACGCTTGTATCAAGGCTAAAGGAGATCATTTCGAAAATGGTCTGAGATATGTTGTAGAGAATTTTTTGTCATCTAAATAAATGGAAATAGTTCTCAATTGGTTTGATTTCTGTGAAGTTATGGGTAGTTTTTCCCGTCAAACTTCATGTGGACCACCCTGTAGATTTGGAGAGTCCCTGGAGCTACGGCTGTATCCAAGCATTCATTGATTATCCTTGACGCCCCATACAGTCCAGCTTCGGCCGCTAGCAAAGCTGTCTCCCCCGCCATCTTTCGCCATGGAGCTTCCGGGAGCTCTGAAATTTCCATCCTGACTCATGTGCCGATCGGACCTTATGTTAATGACAAAGGGATACTCAAAGAGTCTGCGCCCTAAGTGTCTATCAATAAACCTAGTATCTACAATATTAAGAGAATAAAATGAAAAGGAAAAAGAAAGAAGAAAGAAAGGAAAAAGCTCAACTTCCATTTCGTACTGCGCCCTTATACGGAACTTGAGCAAAAAGCATAGGGCTTCCTCCAGGACTCATCAGTAAGGAGGGGAAGCCCCAGGCTATACCTACCATTTAAAAAGAAAGGAAAAGTCAAAACACTCACCATTATGTGGGTCCTTCGCGACACCATGAGGGGCCAAGCTTGCACAGACAGAAGCAGTAATAAATAAATAAATAATAGATAAGAAATACAATCCTGCAACGAAAGTATAACGAATGTGAACGGGAACAGAAGGACGGTTGAGTGAGGGAACTTACAAGGGAAGGATACTTGGTGGCCGTGGCCATTCGTGATGGGATGTGTACTACCATATGCAGTTTTTGACGCTGATCTCGTATCCGTAGCCCAAATTTCCTGCGGGCTTCTGTGTAGCGAGTTACACCTATTTCTTTTCGCTCAGATGTAATATTCCGTACTCTTGTTTGGGCCAGGCTAAGCTTGATAGCTGCATCATCGTCCTCAAAATATTAAGGGCTTCTAGAAGAAATAAGAACCTCGCTAGTGTGCTACAGATGCAGCCGTCTTACCTTAATTTAAGCTCGTATATGAGAACAGTGACTGATTCACTCATGTCCTCGCATGTGAGCTTAAATTGGGGTAACGCAGCTGTATCAGCAACTCACTAGCAGGAACCATGTTTCCTTCGGAACTATTCAACATTTTGAAGACACTGAATCAACTACCAAGCATAGCCTGGGGCTCATACAAGTGTACGCCATATCACATGTGCGCGGAAAGAAATGGGTGTAACTCACTACACAAAAGCCCGCAGGAAATTTGGAGTACGGATTCGAGATCAGCGTCAAAAACTGCATATGGCAATATACATCCCATCACGAATGGCCACGGCCACCAAGTATCCTTCCCTTGTTAGCGAGAACAGAATATAAACGGGTCAACAACAACTGGGGAGAGAAGAAGCCTTGGAGGGGAGGAGAACGTCTGATGTGCGGCCAATTAATAAAAAACCAATAAAGTGGGTGTATTTGTAGCGTGCAGAGGGGAAGGGTAGCAGAGAACAAAAGGCAAGTGGGATGCATCCGTGACACCGCGGATTGATTGACCCTCAGGCAAGGCAAATCGAAGATAGAACAGAGGCAACGGGATAAAAACCAAGAACAGAAGCGTAGGGATAAAACTGCTATGTTATGGAACCAGATGGTTTTTACCTGAAAAGGGGTACATTGTTTATCTTTGCATTGTGCGTGCACATTCTTGCCCTTGTGGAAGGTGTGAATATAAAGTGTCTAGAGAAACCACTACGGTGGGATGCATGAACATCATGAAATATAGTTCGATAAAAACTAAAAGTTATGGTAAGAAAGCATAATCAGAAAATGTTATAAACAAATGTTTTGATACTCTTATTATTACCGAACCCATACTTATCTGTATATATAAAAATGAATGTCTGTATGTATGTGTGTGTGTATGTGTGTGTATGTATGTTCCGAATAGAAATCGCGCAGAGTTAACCAATCGGGACCAAACTTTGCACACATAAACAACTCGGGCCGGCGGAGGTTTTAGGCTACCTTAGGTTATCGATTGATTATCGATTTATCGATTTTATTGATTTTTCGCAATTTTCGCCCACGGGTCGGTGAGGACATGTCTACTGGGGTCATCGAATCCGCTGAGCACGAATATTACATCCGTTTTGCGCCAAGTATTGATTTATCGATTTTATTGATTTTTCACAATTTTTGCCCACGGGTCGGTGAGGGCATGTCTACTGGGGTTATCAAATACGCTGAGCACGAATATGACAATCATTTTGCACCAATTTGATAAATTTTTTATACCGGTTATTTTGTCTACGTGCGGGTGACGAAAGGGCTACCGAGAATACTCAACATGATGGCCATCGAAATGTTCGTGGGCAGTTCGAGTGAATGTATTAGTATCAATAACTATCCGCATCAGTGTGAAAAGCCGGGGGTAGAGAACTCCCGAGCGAAGCCGGGTATACCGTCTAGTACATTATAAATTTATTTTAAAATACACATCTGAGGATGCTGCACTTAATAATGGAGTCACTATATCCAGCTTCCTCTAAGGTATTTATAGTGAGCTTAACCCTTCTAACGAAGTTATCAAGTCGTTTACAAGTACGACTGATTCTGAGGATTTCTGCATAGAGAGTAGCTTTTTTAACGTTCATACTTACATTGGATAAAGCATGTGGGAACCTCTGGATACAGAAATTGAAGTAGTCTGGTTTGTTATACATTCTTGTGACCACATGGTTATTAACTATGCTAATTTCTAAGTCTAAACAATTACAGTTATAGTTATTGAGATGCGTCGGCTCAAGTTCTAAGACGTTGTCATAAACTGCATTGAGTGTTGATAATATGTTTGCTTCCGAACTGTCATGGAGTATAAGGAGGTCATCCATATATCTAAATGGAACAAAACGATCAATAAAGTATGGGTTGTTGACTGGGAAAATGTATTCGAAGTAGGATAGTGCAAGGTCTGCAAGGAGAGGACTAGCATTACTACCTTGTAGTACACCTACATGGTGACAACAAAGTCTTTGGCCAAAACTTTCACAGAAATTTTCTCTGGCAACTTCGGGAAACAGTTGGTGGCAATGGTGTTGGTTGTGTTGCGTATGTCGCTGCCAACATATCTTTAGTATATGACACAGTGTCAAAGCCTTTGAGTAAAATGGCAGCATCATAAAGTAAAGTAGTGCGAAGATGCGGTTGCTCATTTCCTACAGAGCGTGGTAAAAAATCCTATTTCTCCCATCCTCTGCTCATTTTTCGCAGAAAAACTATTGAAGCGCATCAGAATTATCAAAATTGTACATCTTCTACATCTCCTGAGCTACAATATTGGGTAAGATAATTTTTGAAAGGAATTATCCAAAATGACAGCATTTCACCGCATTAGTTGGTGTAACTCTCTGCTACAGAAGAGTACCGATATGAAAAATATTGTGAATAATGCGCAAGGTGTCCTCTATATTCCCCCAAAAGTACAGGTTTCTGCGACAAAGATCTTGGCAGCTGGGGTGTATTTAGTTCTGAAAGTGGTGCGCGCGCCATCAGCGTGGCCGCCGGATGAGGTCTGCCATGATTTCTTGCCAGAAAATTCTGGTAGAGAACAAATTGAAAGGCATTAATTTTCCGAGAATGACTAAAAGTGAATGCAATTTCATTGCTAGCAATATTCCCTATTGTTGTCCTTCTTTGGAGCAGAAACCACCAAGTGTTCATCTGTTGCAGTTTTTGCGAAAACACAGAGGTGAAGTGAGTGCTCAAAGTATCGATGGAGGAATCCGTGATTGTGTTTTATTGCTAAGTCCCAACCGCACAATATATGCATGGGTCGGACCTTTTAAAGTAATTTTGTAACTACTTTTGAAGAAAAATTCATAAGACATTGGTTGTGAGGTCACTTTCGTGACTATGACACATTCACGAAATATTTCTCATACTCCTTGATACCAACATATCTGGATATACCTGTATATTTCTTCGTAGCACACTCCTTTAGCTTGCTTCTATAAAATTATGGGACCTATCGGTGAAACCCTGTAATAGTTGTAGGGTTGAGTTGACCCTGAGGAGATGCGGGCTCTAGGCTGTGCGGCTCGTGAGAGTTTTGAGGCCTACATCGGAAAGACTGGAGATTTGCTCGAAATCTTAATAGCGTTTCTTGAAGCTCATGCATTGTGTAAACTCATATTAAATTTTGGTTCCCTTGTCTAACCTACAGGAATTTTTATGAGTTGCAAAGCGTGGCCAAAGACTTTGTTGTCACCCTGTATGGTTTGTTTAAATAGGAAAGGTCCAAATCGACAGTAGCTGTTATTGGGTAAATATTCTATGTTATATGTCAGATCCTGCGTAGTGTTAAAGTTGCTGCTGAAGAAATTATCCGTATAAAAAACTTTATTAAAACTGTTGCATGCAATGCATTTCTTATTAGAGTTACGAAAACAGAGGTTAATAATGTTTGTTACGTTATTAAGAATAATATTATGTGGAAGCTTTGTGAACATATTGGTGAAGTCTGCAGAAAAAAACTTTGATTCGATCAAATTGAATGTGATTTAATTGTTCACTAATGTTGATATTGTCTACTATCGCTAAGAAAATCCTGTGTCCAGAGGGTACGCCTGTGGGAACTAGTCTTGTGTCTCCGAGATACACCTGTGGTTCGCTGGCTTACCCCGCGGATATGCCTCCGGATATTTTGCGCGCTACCTAATACATGTGCTATACATCCTTCATCTATGTCTCTGGATACGCTCTTAACCGGCAAAATTATTTCAAACTACCATTCTCTCGTAATAGGGCGGGAGGGTNNATGCGTGGACTATCGAAAGGTTAATCAAGTTACCAGAGTAGATAGTTACCCACTGCCAACGATCGACTGCATCCTGCAATGTCTGAAAGGAAAAGGCTACTTCTCAACACTCGACTTGTCGTCGGGCTACTGGCAAATCAGTTTGTCAGAAGACGCAAAGCAGAAATCAGCTTTTACCACCACAGAAGGGCTGTATCAGTTCTGCGTGTTACCCTTTGGCCTATCGTCATCACCAGCAGTCTTCCAACGCCTAATGCATACTGTCTTGGGTCATCTTCTAGGGGAAGAAGTATTTTGCTATCTCGATGACATTATAGTAGCCACTGATACCGTGGAGAGACATCTACAGATGTTGGAGAGTGTTTTCAACGCGCTCCAAGACGCTGGATTGAAACTAAATCCAAGGAAATGTGTCCTCCTCGAGAAGAAAGTGGAATTTCTCGGCCATGTTATCGATCAAGAAGGCCTACACATGGATCCAGCCAAAGTGGAGGCGATAGTGAGCTACCCGCTACCAGAGTCACGATCAGAGCTCCGCACATTCCTTGGTATGTGTTCATACTACAGGAAATTCGTGCTTGGATTCTCGAAAGTAGCAGCGCCTCTGCATGAGCTGACCTCGGAAAAAACGAAATTTGAGTGGAACGAGGAGCGAAAGGCGTGTTTCGGTCAACTGAAGAAGATCATAACTCAAGCTCCCGTACTTGCACAACCCGATATCGAGGGAGCGAGGAGCGGAAGGAGGCCCTTCAAGATTCACACCGACGCCAGCTACCAAGGACTAGGGGCAGTCCTTAGCCAGGAGGGAGACGACGGCCTCATACATCCGATCTTCTTCGCCTCAAAAGGTCTGACTAGCTGCGAAAAAAGGTACCACGTGACAGATCTAGAAGCGTTAGCAGTCGTTTTCGCCCTCAGAAAATTCCACATGTTCGTCTACGGCCTTCCAGTAGAAGTGTACACGGATCACCAGGCTCTAACTGCTCTCTTCAAGCGCACTAACGTCTCAGCTCGAGTACTGCGCTGGGCCCTCGAACTACAGAAGTATAATCTGAAGATGATTTACTTAAAAGGTGCCGCCAACAGAGTAGCAGACGCTCTGAGTCGAGGAGCGACTTCACCCGAACACGGCGATGACGAGGAGCCGATACCAAACGAGCTAATTGTCGCTTCAGCGACAGAAGAGTCGGATTGGACTAAGGAGCTCCGTGACCACGAAATTTACGGACAGATCATAAGTGATCTGGAAGGAGGGAAACTGTTTCGCACAGTTAAATTTCCAGAAACATCTCGCACGTATAGGGTAGCCGACTTTGCCATGAACCGAGGCTTTCTAACTTTAGTGGAAAATGACCGGCTAAGGAAAGTAGTGCCACCATCGAAAAGAAAAGATGTCTTCAAGGAAGCCCATTATGGATTGTTAGCAGGACACTTTGGAGCAAAGAAGGTCCTAAGAGAACTGTCAAAGAGACTGTTTTGGGAATCCATGAGACGGGACATAATGCTGTGGTCAGAAGAGTGCCGTGAATGCCTCTGCCATAATGGACATCATGCGTTGGTGCCACCGCTCAAGCCGATAGTAACCACGGAACCCTATGAAGTGGTTGGAATGGACATTCTAGAGATGGGCCCCACTACTGACGGTAATCGGTACATCCTCGCAGTGGTGGACCATTTCTCCAAATTCGCTGGAGCCTACGCGATTCCCACGAAATCAGCATCCACTGTGGCCAGAGTGTTCTTCGAGAGATGGGTGGCCGAAGGTGGTAGGCAACCTAAATGTATCCTCTCTGACCAAGGTGGAGAGTTTGACAACAAGCTGATGCAAGAGCTGCGAGCACTCATGGGAATCGACCATGTTTTCACCAAGGGCTACAATCCAAGAGAGAACGGCCTTACCGAAAGGTTCAACCAGACGCTAATCCAGATGTTAAGGAAGAAGACACATGTTCCGACAGAGTGGGATAAGATCCTACCGGCCTGCGTTTTTGCATACAACACAACGGCACATGAGTCGACCGGAGAGTCTCCTTTCTTCATCTTGCATGGATTTGATGCCCATGTACCATGGGATGCGGCTGAACCGGAAGTCAGTAAATACGCCGTCGATATCGATAGCTACGTCCAAGAGCTGGCTATTGCCACGCAGATTGCTCGGCAATATGCCCAGGAGGTCAACAAGAAAATGAGAGACCGGATGAAATCGGTTTACGACCACGATAAGCGGGTTTGTGTGGATCCTCCTAAGGTAGGAGAGCGCGTCTATATGAAGATCCCAAGTGAGAAGCAATCGTCGCGCAACCCTAAGCTCGTAAATCCCTGGGAAGGTCCTTACCGTGTACTAGAAACTAGCGACAACAGCGCTCTAGTGACTCTGATTAACCAAAACAAAGAGCCTGTGAGAGTGCCGTTTGATCTTTTACGTAAGCTACCCCAAGGGATATCTGACGAACCAATCCACACTAAGAAAACCCGAGGAAAAAGGGGTCGTCCCAGAAAAACTCCGAAAGAGTCTGCTCAAAGTAGTAAAATACTTTGTTTCAGGACACTGGTAGCAGCCAACGACCTACTGAACCTTCGATTTCGTTGCAACTGCGGCTTATTCGGACAGATGGCTCACGTAGCTATCCCAGGCTTGAAGCACCCGATGGCCCGATCGAGGAAGGTCGACGACATGTACCAGCTAGCTAACGTGGCTTCGATATCTGAGCAGCAGTGTTGGGGCGACGAACGAAAAGAGATGGAACTGAGGAAAAAGAATTCGTCGTATCTCACACCCTACGGACTTGCACTGGCGATTGATGCACACAGAAGGCGCTGTCACCCGTTTGCCGAGAGGCTTGAGACCGCAAAAGGTGTGCGATTCGATCACCCTGCTGTATTTTCATGGCCAGTGGACTTCAATCTTGGAGAATACCTAACCACCGCAATCTCCATGCTCGATCATGTAGAAGCGCCATGCTTGGCAAACAACACCGATCACGATGTCTTCATAGCCTTACCAGCAGGCTTCTCACGGGTTAACTCGGAGATCGGGTATGAAGAGAACGTGACGGTATACATCTATTCGGACTTCTCCACGCTCGCGCAGAAGCTCCTGAATACGCCGATCACCAGGTCCATAATCGTGGTATGGCCTGATCAGATGCCCGAGAGCAGGCCAATGCGTCAGCTTCTAATAAGCTTGGAGCGTCACCTTCAGGGCGGTGGGACGTTGGCATTCTTCCCCAGTCCTTATGAAGACCGGAACGAACACGAATGGAAACGCATGGGAGAAGTGTGCACAGAATTCGTTCGGTACATGACACAGCCCTCTCGCAATTTCGACGCACTCGTAAGGGACCACTATGGCGACGTGTTGGAGCAGTCACCATACACGCATCCCGCTCTATGCCTTGGAACGGATCCTCGTCACAAGAGAGCTCCGTTTACGGACCGGCAAATTCTCCTGTTCCTCGAGAAGTTGCGCATGACAGTGAACGACGTCATCAGACTTCCCGAGTTCGACTATGCGTCCAAAGAGCTAAAGGACAAAAGACGCCAAGAGAAGAAGGTCAAGGCTAAGCGTCGTCAGGACGAGAGGAAACCGAACTATTTTGTAATTGAAGATCCAGAGAGACGACGTCACAATCGAGCCATTTCTTTTGAGGAGCCTCGTGAAAGACATCGTCACACGACCCCGACACAGCGACACTACGAAAATCCTGCCAAGAGGGATCGCCGATATGACTCCGTCACGCGAGAGAGCCATGGACGTGAAGAGCGTTCAAGCAGAGACCGTGAAAGAAGACCAGACCCTCGCTCACTGTCGCCGCACCATCGTGAATCTCACAGACGAAGGCACTGAGTCGGGACGACTCTTCTCCCCGGAGAGCCATGTGATATCCATCATGATGTTATCTTACCTCAATTTGATGATGACATTGTCTTACCTCAATTCGAAGTTCTCGT
>JARK01000595.1:12491-25661 GCA_000688135.1 Ancylostoma ceylanicum
GGGAGGGGGGGGGGGGGAAGGAGGGGGAGTGGTGCAGAGAAGGACATGCAGTTCGCACAAATACCAAGTTATTGTTGCATTTGAAGCAGTCTATACAGCAATAAGACATGAACAGTGGGTAAGCATAAACTAGTGAAGTTGTTCCGTTAGAGGAACTGAAAACGGTTATATGCATGGAAAATGTGCTCGTTATCAACGGCCTTTCCAGAATTTTAGAAAAAAAAACGTGGGAGGTTCAAAGAAAATGAAAAGATTGACATGAAATGTGAAGGGATCCCATTTTTGGGATAGCTCTACTCAATTTTTAGTGGGATTTAGGAGAGTGGGGTGTTGTTCAACCTTCTTGACCCTCAATGCGTGCCTTTAGGCATTACGTAAAACACAGCCGTTGTCAGGAATAATAGGGTCGTTGTTGTTGGAATTTGCTTCGTACCTGTTTGAAGGGTCAAGCCGAAATCGATTTTCAGCTACGCACAAACGATCCACATAAGAACGTGAGCAGATGCCAGAGCAGTCTGCGCCCACTGGAATGTAATGGACCAAAGAAACGGCACGAAACCGATTCCAAAGCTTCTCTCTGACTCTTCTAATGATGTTGTGATATGTAGAAACACATTACATCTGCGGGCTGATTCATACGATAGTACAATCGTCTTGCAGAATCTCTTGCAGCGTTCCGCTTTAATTCCTCGTCAACTTTCTTTTGTCGTTGACGTTCGGTTACAATAAGTAAGCACTAAAAATCACAGTGCACTTTCTGCAGCTACGGCCAACGTGTCGTCGACTTTGAGACGATGCTTTGAAAAAGTAACACGTTTGGGGTGTTGCCACTGTTCTACTATTGATCCATACAAAAGGCGTTGCTGCATTTCTGCGTTAACCCGTTCAACATTCAGGAAAAGTAATACCACATGGGCAAGCTGTGTAGACAAGTTAAGATCCAAGGCCAGTCGTGGAGCAGTGGTAACACCCGTTCCTTGTCACGTTGCAATACTCCCCGCAATTTGGTTCAAAATTAATTAATGAGCGAATAATAAAATAAATTAGTAATGAGTACTAGATACATTGGAGATATACCCCGCATTGGTTGTTAGGTCTGATTACTTCGATTCTGGATGTGGGCGGGACGGTTATCCATACAGTCACTTCGTTTTGAGAGTGCGCATGCCGCAACAGCGGCTTTGCTAGCGTTGGGGCACGCGGTGCGGTTGCTTCGATCGATCCAGCGTCTTCGTTGATTTTTTTTCGATCGTTTACGACTGGTTATAATTGTTCTTTCTAAGTTGCATATAAGGGAAAACAAACAAAAGAACTCACTGAAGATCGCTCGGAGATCAGCTGTTGGACCGACTGTGTCTAGTGCCCCGGTGCCAGCGGTGCCGCTTGTAGGCATACACACTTTCGAAACGAACCGACTTTACCTAGTGTGTTTCACCGGGAACGGTAGTCGGAGGGAAATTAGATAATATGAAAATTTCGTTCTTAAGCATTTGGCGAGGCAAAAATCCACAACTGAGATACTCCTCCTCGAGTACTCAGATCGCAAGTTTACGCACCAGTACTCAGCTATCTCCACTTTTGAGATGGACTCCACCTATGGATGCATACAGTGGGCGTCGGTGGCGGTTACCCATCCACGGCCTCGAAAAGAACGTGTCACGACCGCGCCGCTTACGATGGAATTGTCGCTGCGGTGGCGAATCTGGGTTTTCTTGATAGTTGTTCATCACATTTGATGGTACATAACTAATAAGAAAACTAACTGAGTATCGAGAAAACCCCATAATTTGATGTCCAGGAAAGGATTTCTGCTCGAGCGGCGCGGTCGCGCCGCGTGCTTTTCGAGGCCACAGACGGGTCACCGCCATTGACTCTCACTGTATTTGTTATGAGTTAATAACTCTGATTATGGCGAGAATTTTTTTTTGAAGTTACTTAGTAGAGTATTGTTAATTTCGTGATCTCTACGTAAACGAAGACTAGGAATTATATCACTTTAGCTTCTCTTTGCACAGAACGTCGAATGTGCTGTAGCTTCTGCATCCGTCGGTCGATTTGTGCGAGCTGGCTATATCCTTTTTTCGATGTCGAAGGGAACCTTGGTATCGAACAGTGTAGGTGGGGAGGACGGTGTAATCTCGGCAGTGATCTGATGTGGCATCGTCTGCCGAGCGCCGACGGTTCGTCATTCGATGCACATTATTCATCAAGGTCTCGCCGTCGGACGTGAGTCACCTTCAGCTGTTTCGCGCTGATGCATCGCTGTCGGTTTTTCCAAGTATTTCCACTTTACAGTTCGGCTAAGTCAAAAGAGACTCGAAGAGTAGTCGAGAAAGATGCTATAATCGTAGCACATGAGTTGTTATCCTATAGTTCGCTAGGATTTGGCAATGTAGGGGTTGCTGTCCCTGGTACATTTTCTATCAGGCTGGTGTTACTTCTGCACCCTACTCGCTTGGTGGAGGAATGTGCACGGAGAGAATGGATTGTGATGATTTTGCTGTTGTAGTGGGATATTCCAGTCACATTTTACAAATTTTTCTTCTACACTGATAAGCAAGAAATTCTGGTTCAGTTGAAGCCACCAGTTTGTCGTAGGAGCTGGAAACACCACAAATTTGATTTCATCATCATCCATTGTTTGTTCTACACAGAAAAGAATCAGTGCACTCAGAACCGCTGCACCTTTGTCACGATCTCTGATTCGTGCGTACACTTTGCTAGTTCCACCTTTAAGTTGCTGAAAAACAGTTTGTTTGTATGTTCGTTTCGTCACGACTCTTCAATAGGATTCTCAATTTTCGTTGATAATCTTTGTTCCAAATAAAGGCAGCTCTGTGTTGAGGGAATTAAAAGTTGCAAGTCCAGGGTTTTTCTTCAGTATTTATTTAATGACAAGATGTTATAAGATGGCCAGTCTCGAAAACATCTGTTTTTTTTTAATCTATAAAAGTGTTAAAGTCGCTCCTGAATGCGCCTTTTTTCCTGGAAACAACTTGGTCAGAACGGAATGATCTCGAATAGGACATCGGAAATCGCCTGTTCTGCATGTTAGGCATTGTATTTCCAAAAGGTAACTAGTACGATTTCGTTAATCGAATATATGTTGGTAGGGCTTACAACCATAGAGGTTCTACATGTGAGGACTACCCTTGTTTTTGGTTTTTAACCTCGTCCTCGTTTCGTAGAAATTATTTCTGAGTGTGTATCTGCAATTTAGAATCAAAAAATCACTTCCATGACGATGGCCTCATGTTTTCTGCCAACTCAAGCGAAAAATGGATTCTTGAAAATTTTTCAAGATGAACATCCTATACTGTCTGTTCGATTTATTTTGATAGAGCCCAAATTCACTTTCTAAAGCATTTCACGTCATTACTGTTGTATCAAAAGAAAGCCGTACGAGAACTGATAAGAGAATACAGGAATCATTGCGGTCGAAATACAATACCACCTGGGAACTGTACACGTGCTAATACGTGCTACCGGAGCCTGCTATTGATCGTGAGTCACAGCCCAGTTGCGAAATATTCCCATGACCTGCCTGATAACTTACGAAATATAACTTGGACGTATATAAATTAGTAGCTACTGGCTTCCATCTGCTGGTGTTAGGCTCTGCTTAGTTGCTCTTGATATCTGGCAAACGTTGTACTTTGCACGTGAGGGCTAGTGTTTGTTTCAGTGCATATCTGTACTTTTCACGCTCACTAGTGGCAAATTTCCTCCTTATTCAGTTTTCCCAGTGTTTCTCTGTGTTCGCCGAGGTAGCTGGGAAGAGGCATGGTGTGGAGGCATCAGTGTACATTGATCTGAATGCGAGTGATTTGCGCGAAACAATGCGGAGATGTAGCTTTCGCTGCAGTGATATCTGCGAGGGAATGCATCCGTTGTGTTTGCTGTGAGAGGCTGCATCGCTCTCTGGACACGAGCGCAATTTGCATGGAAAAACTGCGTCGAAGCTTGTGTCGGTGCCTGAAAAAGAGGCGGCACGGCCAGTCACTCGCTCGGCGCGCGCCGACACTGCACCCAGTAAGTTCATGCTCCTGCCCTCATAGTTCATTCTCAGTCCTCTCCCTTCTCCCACCGCAAGTGCACGCGGACACACAATGCACTCAGTTGCTGGCTATGCCCTGATGTAGCCCCAATAGCCTCGGTGTTCTTCGTTCTGCACGTCATTGTACAGTATGTGGCGGTACGGTTTGAGTGGATTTCCTTGATTACATTTTCGTTCGCGCATTTTACTGGTGTATCGAAGATTTCCGCTAGAGAACTCGGTTGCACCAGAAATTTGCAGCGGTTTGCATATAGGCGTTTATGGGTGCTGTCTACTTTGTCCACATTTGAGCAGACGGCGCACAAAAAGCACCAAGGTCACGGCTTTCCGAACGTTCGAGGTGAACGAAGAAAGGCTAGTCATTCAAGTGCTTTCCATCGCCAGAGATGTACGGTCTCGTTCACTCGGGTTTGTTGCTGTTTTAACTACCTTTTATTTCGTCATTTTTAGAGAATTTTGAGCGTTGAGAAGTAGTTGAAAGATTGCCTTTCCTCTTGGTATCACTACGAATCGGACTGTCATAGTATGTTCAAATTCTCTGTTTCGATCAATTACATTTTCGAAGAGTTTCTCAGTGGTGTCATTTGTTTTCGATCAATAGTTTTCGGACATGTTGAGATCTAACTCCAGTTTCACAGAAACACCGCAGCGACGCCGAATTCCTTGCATAAATTATGGGAATTATTGCAACTAGAACAAATGTGTGCATCGTACTGTTTTGGAGGGTTTTTTTTTTTCGCTTGCTTCAGCGCTTTCACATGCTAGCAAATTCAGCGGTTGTCCAGAGGTTTTGAATGCTGCTCCTTGATTTTTCATGTTAGATTTTCTTTAGTACGTGTAGTTGATTTGTGTACGAGTGAGAGTCATCAAATTAGCGCTTGCGTTCGCAATTCTTTTGCATTTTGAACTGGTTGATCTGAGATGCTGAAAGTGCAGTCATCGTGCTGTTCGCATATTCACATAATCGGATTCTGATCTATGCGGATGAAACAGCGCCACATACGCCGCTCGCCTGTGCGCATGTGAGGTTGCCGGGCAGGTGATCAGTGCTGTTTCCGGACAACCAGCACTAGTAGGTCGTGCTGCGTCGGGTGCAGTAGCAAGCCGTGCGCTCATCAAAGTGCAGCCGGCAGCAGCAGGCGAGCGGCGGTGGTGTGCGAGCCAGCGAGAGGCAAAGAGAAGGATGTGTTTGAGGACAGAACAGGGTGAAAGATGGTGATTGGTGGCCTGACACGGGCCGGGACACACTCGCCGCCACAATGCCTAACAGCGATCGGGGTGCACTTTGGGCGGTGCGCGGTCGTGCCACCCCATCCCAGCCAGCCCCGTTCCGTTCCGTTCGGTTCGTTCCTCCCCCGTGCTGGTCCCCTCCCCCGCCCCGACCATTGTAGTGGTCACTCGACCACCTCACATTCGCCCCACCGAGCTGCAGCTGTCTGTGCAGCGTCCCACTTCGTCCTACTGCTGCTATTCTGCTACTATTGCTGCTGTACTACTCGACTGTCTGCACCATATTCCGTGTCTACTGCAGTCTGCCTGCACCTGCTACTGCTACTGCTGCAACCTGGCCGGCGGTCCGGCAGCATGGTCCCAGCCGGCTGGAGCCTGCACAGCGGAGGGTGAGTCGTGTTGTCCTTTTGTGCCGCAGATCACCTCTCGGACTGGCCCGTTGCGCTGCAGCCCGTCCGTGCCGAGCGCACGGGGGGCGACCCCAGAACCAAGTCGCGCCTACGGAATCATCGCCTGCAGTCGTAACGTAACGGCCCGATCGGGGGCCATTCATTTGTTCGATAATTGTTTGCTTCTCTGGCGTCTCGTGGTCAGGTGCGCTGTTTCGTTTCCGATCCAAAAGGACAAACGAAGGAGCAGCGTGGGTTGCGACGCAGACGAGCAGACGCTGCGCAGACAGCGCACGCCGCGTGTAGGCAGCTGATTCCGTGGGCGTGGCGTGAGTGGTGCGTGGCATTGTGCGCTGACCGGCGGTCATTGCGTCTCCTGTCGTTACCCCGTCATGTACGTCGGCCGTCAACCCGTAGATCCGAACTTGTGTTCGACATTGTGACACACAAGCTCGGCTACAGGTGGACGGACTTGTGTACGCCAGTGTTCTGTCCCTGCCACGTCGTCCGCACCCCACCCCGCCCCCGTCCTGTGGTTCAGTCCGAGACCGCCTACATTACCGCTGAGGTAGTAGGTTGTATAGTTCAGAGTGGCATCAGTGGTGAAACTATTACAACTTGCTAGCTTGCCGGTCGGGGCTAAAGGTGGTGATCATGCGACACTTTGCTTTGCACATCGTGTTGCTTTACTTTTCTAAGAATAAAGAGTTGTTGATCAAGTTGAGCTTTTTGTGTTGAAGATGCCACTTGCATTTAGTAGGGTCACATGGAGAGCCTTTTGGTATTTGCATAAACTATTTAAGAGTTTAGTTTACCGTCTAGTAAACCTTTGGGCTGAGCCACCATAGTGTATCCCTCTGATGCATGTTTACATCAGCGTTTGTTATACAGAAGTAGTTTCTGTTGGGGGAGAAATTATTGGCTGTTTTGAGTTTCTGTAATTAGAATGAAGTGGAAAGCAAAGGTGATGATCTATCGATAAGTTGGGATTGGTGAACAAATGGCACTGTACCTGCTTCATGCTGTTTTTGAATTGTTCATGAAAAGCTTGGCCGTCTGGGCTGTCACGTAGCTGAATCGTGTTTCGCTCTGATTCATGTTTTCATTATTTTCTACGCAGAAGTAGTTCCTGCTGAGTCACAGGTTACTGGTTGTTGCAAGTTGGTGGAGAAGGTTGCAGTGGGGATCAGAGATGATGGACTATCGATGTTGGATAGTTGGCGTTGGTAAACAAATCATGGCTCTCGGAAGTCACGTTGCGATACAGACATGTGTTTGCTGCGATCTGCACTCTTGGTCCCAGGCAGGGTCAGGGTCAAGCCCAAAGGCCGATCAGTTTGAGTTTTGATACCAACAATAATTCTCATACAAGAGTGTTGCAGCTGTGAAGATGATATGGCGAAAGTCACGCCTTTGGTCAGAACAATGCTTATTCATGAATGGGGGATTGAGAGGGAGGAAGGTGTTCTATTAGAAGAGCAAACAAAGTTTTGTGATTTGAAGCTCTGTTGTGTCAGATGGAGCAGTGCAGGGGTGATATGAGCGCAGTAGTAAAGGGCGGGAGCAGAAGGTTGCTGCGATAAGCCAGCAGGCAGGCTGTGCTGTATTTGTAATTGGAGCGACCATCTGCTGGGGACAGTGTCATGTCAGCCGAGTTTCGTGCATATAAGAGGCGATGGATCTATCTATTCGTTGCATGCCTGGTTAATTTTTCAAATGGAAACGTGAGTAGTTCAGCCTAAATTTGTGGACATTGTACCAGCAGATTACGCAAAGAGTTTGCAGACATGGATCACGTACGCGCCAATCACATTCTATACTAATGATTTCTATGGCAATGCGAACGCAGCGTTGTTGTTTAACGTGATATTCATGGCGTTGTCGATACCCGTGGGATTCTTGGCATGTTGGTGGACTGATCGATTTGGTTTGCGGTCGGCGGTGAATACTTGAAGTTGAAAATGTTCGCGCTATGAGTCAGCGACTGTGGAATGCGCTTGAATAGATGATCCTCATCGAAGATATTGTGAACATGTTTGCATAAGTGTTTCAGTTCCACATTGGAGCGTGGACGAACTTCATCGGGAATGTGATCAGAGTGGCTGGATCGGGCCAATGGTTCTCGAAAGACGTTCGATTTCCTGTGGCATTCACTGGCCAGACGGTTTCCGCTTTTGCTCAACCATTCGTCATGTTCCTGCCGACAAAATTGGCCGCATTTTGGTTCCCACCAGATCAGAGAGTTATAGCTAATACACTTTCATCAATGGCGAATCCGATCGGAATTGCTGTTATGTATTCCGTAGCTCCTCTGATTGTCAACGAGTCACATCCGAATGCTTTTCCGCTGCTGGCAAGTTCATAGATTCTATCTTGGATACCAAGAAAACCGGGGAAACTAAATAGGTCAGCCTAACGATCGTAGAACACTAGAGAACTGGGTCTTATCGTGGTCGCAAATCAGTTGCATCTGAGAGCTACTCGGAGCTATTGAGCCTAGTCATAAGCAGGGAATGTCAAACCACATTGTGAATTGTCATAACCATAGTTTCGAGTCGTTCGATGCACCGAAAGTCTACGTTGGGTTCTAGCGATGTGTGATGCGATAAAGTGTAGAGTACGTTGGTGTGTCCGGAGGAATCGATACGTAGTCGTGGTGAAACCCAGTCGAGAGACCGCTTCCCTAAACTCCTTTCAAACCGGGACAATTACTGCGCTTGAACGGATTGAAGCGTTGATGAGGTCGTTAGCACCCTGAGTTGGAATAAATGCAATGAGTTTAGTCGTATGGATCGCCCAAACAAATCGTTACTACCTATTGTTTCTCTCATATAAACATTGCGTTTCAGACAGGCTTATGTGGTGGCTTGTCGGCAGTCACAGTATTTTTTGCGCTTTTCGTTACTCGATCCAAGCCTCCGACTCCTGTTGCTGCATCGCGGGATTCTGAAATCGAGGTGCCTCCATTCTGGGAGGGTGTTAAGACATGCTTCCGATCGAAGACGTACTGGGTACTCGCTATTTGCCTAGGTGAACTATCAGACTTATTGAAACTTTCAGTAATTTTCACAGGGAGATTTGCATTTCCGACGGTTCAACGGATTGATATGAAATACAGTCCTTCCGAAACGACGGGTCCAATGAGGCCAGCAGGAAATTCTGAGGCAACGCGGCTACGGCGCGGGTCGACTTGGCTGTTTGGAATAAAACTAATGAAGAAACTCAATGAATAGAAAGGTTATGGTAGTAAAGGTAGTCAAGCGGTAGAAAGGATTGTAAATATTTAAAAAATGGCACCAAATGCAACGACAAATGCTTATCAAATTGGTGGGTGCTGCCAAGTCCACCGTGCCGCCTCTTGATCTATCGACCGCCTCATCGGCCCCACCGTTTCGGAAGGACCATTCGTGTACACGTAGAATGCGAAGAGATAATGACCTGCTGCGGTTCGAAAACCATATGAGTATTTGAAGGAGGCGGTGTTGGACTCTTCAATGCTCTGTACAATAACCTCCAACCGTCTTTGTGTGTCATGGGCTACTCGCCATCGTTCGACGGTGGCATGGGAACATTGCTGATTATGAGTGGACTCGTTGGTGCTGCCATATCCGGTCTATACGTGGACAAGACGGGAGAGTTCGAAAAGGTTGTACTCTTCGCCAATGCTTACAGGAGGCTTGATGATCGTCGCAGAATAGTGGTAATAGTGTCATTTTACAGACAATGAAAATCTCGTTCTTGCTTGCTGGCATTGCTGCCTGCTCTCTAGCGATATCTATAAACTATGAGGGCATGGAGGGCTGGGTGGTTGCGTCTATATTTCTTTTTGGTGCTTTTGGATTTGCTATCTATCCTATTGGTCTTGAAATGGGTGTGGAGGCAACATTTCCTGTTGCAGAGGCAACCTCTACTGGGTTGATTATTATGATCGGGTAAGATTTTTCCTTCTACTTACAACATTTCGAAGTGAATCTATGACATTCTTGGAAAATCCGGAACTCGTTTCTTCATCGCTTTTCCGATGGTGTTCAGAGTTTTCGCATAATTAAGTGCAAAGTTATAAAAGTGATGCTTGAACACGTCACAGAGGATTGATCATTTGTTGGACCGAAGCTTCTTACAACTCAAACTGGAATCTTATCGGCGCATGCCATGTAACGTGGCAAATAAGCAGTACATTTGGAGGTAAAGATCCTTGGCAAAGCTGAGGTTCTATAGCAGTCATGAGCGGAAGTATTTTGTAAAGGTGGAAAATCTTGGGTAGGAAGTTGGAAGTAGTTTGAAATATGGGAACTTTCTGCCAATTCTTTAAAAATCTAGATATTAGTAGCTCACACCCGAGACAGGAATTCCGCTCATCCCCGGCGTAAATCTCACACAGAAGCGTCAGTGACTCGGATGCTGCTAACCTTGGGATACCAATGCCAAGACGAGGTTTTCATTCTCGGAAGAGCTTAGTCGTTAACTGATGGAGAAAAATAAATTTCTGAAGGGAATTTAAAGATGACGAGACACTTTCGACAACCTAATTCTTTGGACCGAATTGAATATTAGTCACATTCGATTCCAATTAAATTAGAGAGCAATGCAGTCTTGGCTTGAATTGAAAGAGAGTTGTTGAGCTTCCTCTTTTTCAAATTTTCTAATCGCTTTCTAGATCACTAATCAAGTCAATCAATAATTGATTTTAAAAAAATTGATTAAAATTTAGGAACCGATTCGCAACCATTCCATATCTTCTATTCGTTGTATGCTTCTTAGTAATACTTGGAAAATTTGTTACGTACATACATCTTGCTGATTCGTGATGTTTTTAGGTTGGTGCAAAAATAATGCGCGTTTTCATTCCTATATTTCCAGAACCAATCACTCGCTTTAAAATTAGTATTTTCAAAGGAGCTTGGAACCGTTATAATCTGCAAATTCTTAGCAGTAAGGTAGATATTCTCAAGCCATGGCACGATTCGAACTGGGCTTCTGGGGTCGACGAACCCCTGAAAGTTTTTGTACAATTTTAGTCCCCAAAGAAATCCTCTCGGATTAAGTCGTCTAGAAGCTCGAGGAATCGGTAGTCAGTAAACGAGGGGTTTTTTTGATTACAAGGTATGAGCCAGAGTTTCCTAGCCTAGTTGCTGCTACCTGTGGAGTTTCTGGCGTGCGACATGTGGCTAGACTTTACTGTGTAGGATTATTGAATTCATTCTATTGGGGAACGCCGGATTCACATGGTGAAGTTCCCGGTCCATTTTATTGTCAGCCTAGCAGTACTTTTCAGCAGTAAGGGATTCAACGAGCTGTAGTCAATTATTTTTGCAGCAGACTACCACAAAATCACGTTGACCTTCGTTTGCTGTTGCTTTGGTTCCTGGCAGTGTTTCGGTGTTATTTCCTAACCCTGTTGCTGAGCAAGGCACTTTATGTTGTCGAAGGGAGCCTCTCCTTCACCGAATATCACTAGCCGTTCGAGGATTTTATCGCAATTTTTTTATTACTGAGGCGCGAAGCAGACCTCTCTGAGAAAATCCGTCTGGTAATCGCTCACTTTGTGCGGCACCTACTCGCCGAGTTTTTTCTTCCTCCCAGTTTTACCTAAGGGAAGATTGGTCTGACGACGATTACCAGCGATATCTGCGAAACCATATGAGCTGCTTTGAATGGGTCCTCAATGAGTATTTCCATTAGGTGGGAGTCGCCAAATCCAGGATGACCTACGCGACCTTCCTTACTGTCGAACAGAATTCATCGCGTCGAAAAATACGGAAGCAGCTTCGCGGTATATATACACTCACACTATATTACTCAAAGCTGTTTTGACATTCGAAGCTGTCCGTGCTGCGATGCCTTCAAGTTTCATTTCGAAGAAGTGGAACAGGCAAAAATTCTTTTCCGGTAACCTTCATTCCGAAAATAAAAAATCGACGTAGATGTGAATGACATTCAAAACAGATAAAGCATTTGAAAAAGCCATGAAATTTGCTACAAGATGGTGTACAAGTTCTCACATCGTTGATGATAACTACCGGAAATTTTCTGCACCGAAGATGATGCAGCTGAAACGCGCATTATTTTTGCACCAGCCCAAGTTTTGGAAGCTATTACTAAAACAATGGAATAATCCTTGGCGTTTCACTACAGCGGTTGTGTTTAACTCATGATTTATATACGGTTTTACTTCAAACATTTACTCAATTTTACGTGTTCTCTTTCATTGGGTAAATGGTTTTCAGTCCGGGAAGAGGTGATTTCAAATCTTCTTGTCTACACTCAGTCCTCCACATTTTTCAGTCAAATTCAAGGCGTTGTCTATGTTATTTTGACGAATGTGTTCGTTGGTAAGCCCGATCCTCATCAGCTGGCCATTCAGACATGTGTCGATAAAAATTCCAATCTGAAGACTGTTGTTACCTGGAGCGGTTGGTGCTTTCTTGCAGTCTTGTTCACAGCTCTATTTTCAATGCATTGCAGCGGTATTTTCAGTTCCGTTCTTGATCTGGGCAGGATGCGTTTGTTTGCTTATTATTCTATTCGTCATTCTTTTCTGGCCTAAATACAAACGAAGAGAATACGAAGCAAACCGAACCAAGACTGAGAATGGCATTGTGTTGCCAGAAGCCATCGAACAGGAAAAAACTCGCCTCTAGTGCTATGTTGCAAATGCAATCTGCTGATAACAAGCCACAGTCTCGTACTTGTTACTATTGTTCTACGGTTACAATCTGTCACAATTCACTATTGATCCTGTTCATATCAGTGTTCACACGCATGTAATTTTTTTGTCGCTTTGAAAAGACTGAGAAGTCTATAAAATAGTGTCTTTGTAGTGCGTGTGTGATAAGATAAGATGAGCACGTAATGTGCAAAACGTACGCGTCAATGATGGCCCTGAATATTGCAGTACATACATGCTAAATAATATTAACCCCTTCATAGTATCTTGCACCATACCATAGGCTTGTTCATCCCATTTGAGCTGAAGTCTGCGGCTTCGCCTAGGCCACCCACTTATCTTCATTTTTTGGTTAATTTCAGAAACCGCCTTTGGGATTTTGTTGTTGACCAGGGCTCTACAGGGTGCACCATGAGTTCTGGCACATCATATTTAATAGCTGCGCAGCAGCTAAACTCACCGTGTGTGCATGACATCTAGGACCACCCAAAACTAACTCAGTAGCAACTCAAACAACCTATCATATGAGGAACATCTCCTTATTTGCTTTTGTAAAAAGCTCAGAGTTAAAAAAAAAGCGATGGCATTCCAGCACGGCAGCATTTCTTGTATAAATTTTCTCAAAGCTTTTCCTCAGGTTTATGCTGCTAGTCCAGACTTACGTATGAGTTCAGCTCAGTGCGCTGACAGTGAGCGGTCGGGTGAAATTTTTTCTCACCACACTCGTCTGGTTATTCCGTCTACTCGCTATACCTTTGGTGGCAAGAGGTAGTATACTGCTGAATCTTCGATTATTGCCACATTGAAAGGTGAATCGTTCTAATTCT
>JARK01000596.1:3523-24371 GCA_000688135.1 Ancylostoma ceylanicum
ATATAGTGGGCGTTGAGACTCTTGGACTTTGTGTAGTCCGAATGTACAATAGATATGTGGTGGTTCAGTGGATGATAGATTTATTGTAGAGAGATACTGTGCATGGAATAGTGAGAAATGTGAGAAGAGTGTGCCTTGTGCGGCTTACAACATCGTTCTGACTAGTGAATATTATCTCGAGCACTAGACGGGTCAGCCCCGCCCCCTCCACAGGAGGCTTACTATGAGTTACGATAATGAGTACAATATGGATCATCGATATGTCGATGATAATGGCCGTGCATTTACATATGGAAGTATAGGCTTGTTTTCACCGGATAAGAGAATATCGACCACTCCACTAATAATCACAGCGTAAAATTTCCGACATGATGAGCGTATTTTTGCTCGCCGATAAAACACCGTCGGTAACGACCGATTTCTCGCCGCCTAGTATGAATGCAGTCTAACTGATTATCAAGAAAACCCCATAATTTGATGTCTTGGACAGGATTCCTGCTCGAGCGGCGCGGCGGCGCAGCGCGCTTTGCGAGGTCGCAGACGGTCACCGCCACTGATGCCCACTGTACGTATTTCCGTGATCGCATACTCAATGGCATGGTCTTGTGAGGGCGTTCTTCAGATCAACAGTTCGCGGCTATTTGAACGGATAAATTTCGTTGTTCTGTGGCGATGGTTATGAGACAGGACTTGTGCCTGCGTCGCATGTTTGCTAGGTGGTTTCGGTCCCTGGGGATAACAATCACATTCTAAGGTTGTAGTTGTTAGAGATGAAGCTTCCCAGACCAATGTTTCCATGAAAAAATTCTAGGATACCTGGAAGGTTTCTCTTAGCAGAACTCTCTCCTTCTTGGTCAGTCCTGTCTCGAACGGATTTTCCGAGTCGTTGCCAACCCAGGAGGCCCCAACTTGCTGAAAAAAAAAATCAAGGATCTTTAGAGGTAGCGGTGATTGAGTTCTACCTTCACTCACCACCTTCTTTCGTCTAGGCCCGCACAGTGCTGAACCCATTACGAGGGGCACATCACGAATGGGTCCACTGTAGTAAGGATACGGCAAACGACGACAGGCTCTGCAAAATCGGCAGATGTATGGAGGAACTATAACAAAAGAAACCAACATAACGAAGGAGCAAGAGCTTGTGGAGAAGAAACGAGAGTTCACAAAGATTTTTCTGTTAAAATGCTATTTTACTGGTTCTGGACTAAGAATGGAGAAAGAAGAATGTCCATCATAGGACGAAGAATGTCTACCAGGTCCATGACACATGATTCAAAAAAAGCTTATAACATTAGAGTGAATGGTTAATATAAAAGTTGTTTTATAGTCAGTGATTCTCAGCTAACTCTATTCTAGAATTACCTTTGCAAAAATTAAAAAAAAAAACAATATTTCAAATTTCCCGACTTAAGAATTTAGAACCTAAGAAAAAAAAAGAAAGAAAAAGGGAATTAAGAATTTGTTTTCCACGACCTCGAACCACGGTCAGCGCACAATTCTCTAAAGTCAGAGCTGGCTCGGCTTCTGTCCGTATGATCAAGCCCACAGAGATCATCGGATCCTTGGTCTCAACCAGTGGCGAAAATCCTATTCAGGCCCTAATTCTAGATATGATCAGGGTGATGTTTGTTCTATTTATTGTTTTCTTTTCAACGACTTTCTCAAACATCGTATTCGAAGGAATAAAATAAATAAAAAAATACGAGTAGGAAAAACATATGCATCAGGAATCAGCGAATCATCCATGTCCGGTTGTATGCTTAGCCGTTATCCGTAGGATTTGGCGTATCCTTTACCGGCCTTCAGCACCGCACAACGGTTCGGATAAGGAGGAACTAGGCTGCTTTCAATTCACACTCATTTTCTGAAAGACAGCCGTCACTTTATGTATTCCAGCGCCTTTTGCATCAGAGATTTCAGCAGTACTTTAGTTTTTTTTCTCGAAAAAACAGACGAAAAGGTAGAACAGACCTTAAAACTTGTGCTTTTTGTCAGAAAAATCTTTTTGAGATTCTCTGGGTTGTCTTCAAAGGTGGTGTCCTTTACGACGGACCTTTAGCCGCTATCCCTTATCTGGTCTTTTTTGGTCTACCAGTTATCCGGGTCATAGAAAATCGTAGGCTATGTAGACTACAATTCCTTCGTCACAAAAAAGGCAACCTTGGATTTCGAGATATGATTCAACAGCCACTGCAAATGGACAGGTAATCATGCAGGGTTGCCATAGTTTTGGCCACCATCTAGCCTAGCGAGGGTAGAAAACCTGTCGAACACGCGCCATGAAAAAGGTGGCGGTGAGAACATTATGACGTAAACTGCTTGCACCTGTTCAGCGCCACGCTTGATATTTTGTAGTCGCGCTGCTTTACTAGGAATATGTAAAGACAAGCACACCAGTACATGCTACTTAGCGCAATAGCAGAATGACAGAGTGCAAAAATGACGTATTGAAAAGTGGAACATGTTTTTTGGAAACATAAGGATGGACACATTCATCATTTCTGAAGCCTGCTGGCTCTCCAATGCGCAGTACATCATGAATTGTGAAAAAAAAACATGTGACAAGCCCAAATTTTGGCTAGACACACACAGAATACTTGAAAGAAGGTGGAGAATAAAGGAAAAGGCCATAGAATGGAGTCGCAGTATCAAGTCCTGGAATCCACTCAAAAACTAAGGTAGGAAAGTGCTTGCGAATATATTTCGATAAGGTCGTTGACTGGTTTTTTATTCGCAGCCCCACCCCTATTGCGTCAGACAAATCATCTAGTGAGAAAATTATTTGAGCAGTCAGGTCCTGTTGGAGAAAGTTTGACAGATATCATTCGATTTTTGTGGAAATCACACAATAGTACAACTTCTACATACAGTTTGAAGTATAAATTGCAGACATGGAAATATGAAGAACTGCCAGTGAGCTTCGATGGATTCTTCTTTCGTATCCCATGCAAAGATTTGCACAAGAGACCCTGGTGCTGTTTTGCACACCCTGTTGTCGTTTGTTCGACCCTGATATGTTTCACGTCGATGCCCACTCGCACGCGCCTTACCTCCTGTTTGGACACCTCAGAATAGGTAGCAGGAGATTCGGAGAAAAATAATAACGGTGATATTAATGGAGTGTGTGGAAAAGCAGACAGTCGGAGTGTCGCCTTGCATGCTCTATGACCCGTACTGCGGATCTTGGGACCCTCCTATACATAGCTCCGGATAGTGCCCCATTCGAAACGATGAGAGAAATCGAAAAGAAATCCATGCATCGCGCAAGTATACAAATGGTGTCCAATTATGGTAATGATATAAGTATCCAATTATAGTAATAGTACACTAGGTTGTCGAGAAATGACTGAGGCACTCAAGATTTTTATCACTCTTTGAAGTTCTTCTCTTCAATTAGTAAACTTCCGGACCACAGTGTATGCATACCCATCGCCTGTGGCCACTTCTCAGGGGCAGAATTGACCCCACGGCTTCTGAAATCGGGAAACTTGGGGGAAAATCCTCGAAGTTGATGGAGTTCTGCTCGCTCAGGGATTGCCTGAGCGACCGAACAAAGTGTTAGTTGAAAAGTGTGACTGGGCAAGAATGAAGAGTGCGGCAACGTGGTCCACATCGGCTCCCTTCACTGAGGACGAATGGACAACACCATATGAGGATGATTTTCGTCTACAAAATGTAAATTTCTACCCGTTCGTGTCTCTTTTCTCCATCTTTGCCTGACATCGCCCTTTACCTTTGTCGAAGTTGACGTTGCCCATAACGTCGCTTGCTAGCAACTCCGACGGAGTATATCCTACTCTTGAGTTTAGGAGGTATCTGGGTTACTAAATGTCTCCGAAGAGACATATCTCACGAAACGAAATGTTAGAAGCGACGGTTTATGGCAACATGACTGACGTGCACCTAGCCAAATGCCTCGATGATGTCGAAGTCCCTCTTGCTCTCATCGGAGCTCCACAGGAGCTCATGTAACAAAACTTTGGGATTGGTTGCACGTCATTTTTTTCGCATCTGCCTGGACAGTGGCGCAATGCTATGCCCTTGCATGCCATGTCATAAATGTTAAGAGAACTGGCTATTACATACTCACACATCTTAGGCATGAGTCAAGTGAGAGAAATAAAAAGAAAAAGTTACGGTGGAATGTCTCTATTTCACGGCAACTTAATAATGATATGAGAGAAACCACTTATGTAGATGTGATATGGAAGTTTCTAGCTCGCTTAGGCTATGTCAAGCTACGATTAAGTGTCACGAATCAGGTGTTGAGCGATGGCGTTCTTTGTTGATTGTTGATGTTACATAAGGTGGACTATCAAGAATAGGAATGTAGGAGTAGTAGTACTTCAGCGATACATCAAAATTTGTTGTTCACGTTGGTCTGGTTAACGCTTCGGCATCGTCGCCTTCATCACAGTCTAGGAATATATTCAATCGACCCTCTCAAGCAGCTTACTGCTCTACTAGATACGATTTAACAGGAGGATAAACCGAAATCAATACCAGAAAAGGCAAAACTACTAGCGCTGACCTGTGCAGCCGCAGTTTCGCCACGTCAGCGAATAAGCTTGTGCAAGAGTAATGCCGCTACCGGGTGTAGATAAGTCCCCCACGCATCTTGCGCCGTAGATGAGAACCCACACAACTTCCATGTTCCTCCTTCTTTAAACCTTGGCATGTTGTTTTAATTCTTCAAATTATTTTGTGCCAACAAGGCTTGTTAGGTGGAAAATTTATTCTTCAGCCCGACGTTTCGACTAAATCGTCTTCTTCGGAGGCCTAAAAGTGGCTCACAGTTTTTTATCTGTGTTCCAGACCACCAAACGTCTCCTTCCACTCTGCTAGTTTTCAACCTTCTCCCAAGCTTGTTACCTAGAAAAGCACCCAGGACAAAAAATAAACCCACTCTGATTCCACCGTTATTGCGGATTAGTCCGCACCACTCGTGACTGTCGTCGCGGACAAGTGAGAAATGCCACACTGTCTGCGTTTGATGGTATCTACAGTCTATAGCTCACATAACGATACGAAGGGCAAGAAGTCACTGGTTTTTGATAAACACTCATCCTTGTTGTTCATCGCTGGATTCTTTACAGTAATCCAGAACGCTTCAAGTGCTTTCCTCGCCGAGATCTCAGCTTCACATGCCAAGATGGTGCATTTGACACTGAAGTCATTTCCACAATGCGCTTCGTACCTGTGTCTTGGCAGCGGTGTTATCAGACTTCCTCGCCTCTTACTCGCTAAATGCTCCTTAATGCGTACATGGAGCGCTCTGCCAGTTTCCCCTATATACAGCGCGTTACAATCTAAGCATTCCATTTGATATATGACCCCAATCATTGCACAATCACCTTCCCTTCCGTGTGGGCATACTATGCATTGCTCTGATACGAATTGTCGATCGTAGAGCTGATTTCGAACTAGCTGCTTTCTGATGTTGTCATTAGGTATGCTTACCAAGACTACATCGTTCTGCAGTTCAGCTCGGAAAATGCATTTTTGAATAGCCACACTGACTTCGTCTGAAATGAAGGGCAGGCAAAGAGGTAGCTTATTTTTGCTCAGATTGTGACTACGGTTCACAAAATAGTGTTTACATGAATGTTGTGACACCGAATAGCCGTTGCTGCTGGCTATCCTGAGATGATGCTAAGAGTGGCTCACATATAAAAAACTGTGAGCCACTTTTAGGCCTCCGAAGAAGGCGATTTATTCGAAACGTCGGGCTGAAGAATAAATTTTCCACCTAACAAGCCTTGCTGGCACACAATAATTTGAAGAATTAGAACCCACACAATTTCTCGGTATCGCTCAACCACCACTATTTCTACACCACTTAAGATGCAGAGATTCAACGACAACGAACTTGGGAGCTGCCAGGAAAGATGTAATCAAGAATCTACAACAATGTCAACAATGACAAAGAGAGGATAGCAATTCTTTTGTGTGGATGAAATGCTGGCATAAATGAATCAGTCGTGTGTATAACCGGTTTTATATGTGAGAATGCTTAAAAGCAGTGTGTCAGCTCGTCACAACCCCTCATCATCAGAACATTCTCTAGCTGCTGAGCACATAGATGTGCTCTAAATTTCAAAAAGACGTCGAAAACCCCTGAAAATACTTGATCCTTTGGCCGAGAATTTCAAAATTCTCGGCCAGTTGTACGAGAGGCTTCATTCCGCAATGGAAGCTTACTGAGGGTGCGGCAATGTTTTCCAAAACGGAAATACTTGTTCTGTCTATAATAGCTGCTGCTGAGAAGTTAATTTCGATGAACATTCTCAATTTGTCGCCGCATCCTCCTTGTTTGCGGTTAGGGAAACTCGTCTGTGTCAAGATCACATTTCGCCTTAAAAGTAGGGGTTTGTGACCGTTATTTTGGATTTCAAGTACATCATTGGAGTCAGCGCGTCGAGAAGAGTCGGATTCCGTTGACATCTCGATATCCATAACGAGCTGATACACTGCCTTTAAGCTTATATTAACCTTCAATGTTTTATCAATAAGCCTCAATCTCTAGTTAAAGCAAAAACCGTCTATCTTATCACACTATATCATCTCTTTTCCTGACAATTTTTAATCTTGATACCCTCCTTTCCTGAAGGCTTAGTCCGAAACATTTACTAATGTTCAGTTAAAGGCAGCACCCACGGAAAATGCGGTTTCCGAGATTGTAGCGCAAAATTACATTTTTGAGTATGAGGAGTATTGCTGAAGTCCCCAATCCGACCAAAACTCATGCAAAAAAGGTTTTTGGGTGATTCAATCTTGGTAGGTCAGAGCATGGCGGTCGAGTTGCACCTATGGGGTCAAACAAAAAAGCCGATAACGCAACCATCGTTGCCACCTTTTTTCTTAGCGCTATCGGATATTTGGCTGGTAAAGCAGTTTTTTGAAAAAGAAAGAGCACAAAGAGAAAGAATATGGGATGTTCATAATAAAAACATGACTAGGGAGAAGAACAAAACCATATGGTAGTTTTTGAAGCTAAATAATTTAGATACGCGCAATATTTGAAAAATTCGATGTCCTGAGTGAGAAAAAGGGTTTGTAGAGACCAATAATAGGTGGGAAGGCAGTAAATATCGGAAAGTTGAGGATCAAAATGAAATTGTGGTCGAAATGAGGTAAGAAAACGTTAATATAAAAGACTCCCAGCTGCAATCACTGCCCAATCAGCTGATAGTTGCCATTTTTCGCGCTCCAAGAATGATTTTGGAGCGCGGTATTAGCATGAAAACTCGTAAAACTTACTGCCTACTGATCCTGTTGATCCAGGTTTTACCTGTCATTACTCATTATTGGGAAAGTTCTAACTGGTACTCTTATTGCAAAATTGACCCCACAATCGATTGGATCATGAGGGGATCAAAATCTAAGAGGCGAAAATTTCCGTGGGTGCTGCCTTTAAATGCCAGATACGTAGATTCATGTGGAGGAGATAATGATCTAGAAATAATAGAAGAAAGGAAAATAATTAGTAATTTACGGGTGGTACTGAGGTGGGTATACTACTGAGTGCACATAATAGCGTTTTTCTGCTTTACCCCTACATATGTGGTAGATTTGAATGTCGAAAAATAGCGGAAACGAAGCTCCATTAATCTCCATTTTGTATCCAAGTTTTATGTCAATGAACGGTTTGTAGGGCTTTTGCAGAGTGCCCTTGCAATGCCTCTGTACGGGTACATAGTTGAAATACAAACATTTCAGAAATGTATGACACGTAGATGCACCCTGCATCTCGTAGCGGCGCGAGGCGAGGACCGAGAATATTTAGGTGGCAAATGTCCCAAAAATATTTTACTCCTTGCAGATCAGTACAAGCTAGGACTTGGTGGCCTGCAGGAGATAATATAAAACCTCCTGCAGGCCACCTAGTCGTGGTGGTATTCAATGTCGTGCATGTACAAGGTACGGAAAAAGTATTGACAATGATATCAGCCTCCAATACAACGCCATAGATACAAATACTATAAGTTTTAAGGGGTTTTCACAGTTTTGACGCGTCGCGCCGCGTCCTATGCTTAAGCATAGGGCGCGGCAACGCAGTGCGAGCTGGCGCGAGCCCGCTGCGTCAAATGCCGCAAGGGGGTCCTTGTACACTTTTTCCCGCGGCGCGTCATTTTGCGAGCTCGCACTGCGGGCTGCGGCAAGGAATGCTCGGGGGCATTCTTTGCCGCTGCGGCAACGCGGCAAATCAGTTGTTCTTCGCAGTTGCATGCATTTTGAACGATTTTCTTGTTTGCTGCTTGTTTTTTCTAAGTGATTTCTCTCATGAAACTTGTGCTCTCCTCTCGTGACAGTTATTTCGCTGTTTTACTCAGGTTTCATTAACTATTTCGCGACATTTCAATGCCATATTTCCATCCTTTAATTGCGGCAACCTGCGACGTTTGCCGCAACCCTAGTGCGAGAGTTCAGCTCGCAGCGAGTGGTTTCTCGCGCCGCGCCGCGCCGCAACTTGCTAAAAACTGTAGGAACCCTTACTGAGAAGGAATAACAACTATGTAACAGTTGATATTTTATCTATCATTTTCGACTCTGTCCCTTTTTGTCTTGATGCACTCGCGGAGACGGCGCAAGAAGGCATCCACGGTTGTCAATAGGGAGTCCGTATTGAGATTGTCCCATTTCCGGGTCAGAGCAGCCTTTAAAGTGGCAACATTCTGTGAGGTTTAGCACAAGCTCTTGCTTGCAACACTTCCCATACTGAGTAATCAAGTGGGGTCAAGTTCTGTATAGTCCTAGTTCTGCTCTTTTCAAGTTCAAAAGTACCTACTGATAATACGATATTTGGGCTATAAACAGCAAACACACAAAAAAGCAATAATACACTGTTTAAAGAACACAAAATTTAGAAAAAAAAACTTGTCAATACTTGCTTCCACACCTTGTACATATATGCTGTTGTCTAGCTCGATATGTTCTCTTGTTTTTTTGACGTAATCTTCTCCTGTGCTTGGTACAAGTTGTACAGATAATGTGTGCCCAAAAAAGGCACGTTCCTCCATCGCGGCACCAAAGTTCAGAACTTAAATGTCTTCCTTTGACAAAGCCAACAGCGTGGCCCGAAATTTCGAGAACAGCAGGCCTGCTTCTAACCTACAATCATTTTTGGGTTGCTACTTGTTCATCAAACTGCCCGTCTGTGTGATAGCCCTCGTACGTAATTCCACTGTTTACACATACAGTACCGGCCAAAATTATATAGCCTTTTCAACTTTCCTCTATAACTTCTGTTAACGCAAAGCTCGGCATAACGTAAAGCCTTGAAGTTTAAATTTTTCACATCAACGAGTCTTGAGTCTTTACAACGATCACAAGAATTTGAACTCCAAGGCTTCACGTTAAGTCAATATTTACGTTAACAAAAGTTATGGAGGAAAG
Source organism: Ancylostoma ceylanicum (assembly GCA_000688135.1). Taxonomy (NCBI): domain Eukaryota; kingdom Metazoa; phylum Nematoda; class Chromadorea; order Rhabditida; family Ancylostomatidae; genus Ancylostoma; species Ancylostoma ceylanicum. Next base: position 12,920 of record JARK01000596.1, read on the forward strand.
TTGGGAAGGCTATATAATTTTGGCCGGCACTGTAGAACCAAAACGTGTTCGAGTGGTTTATGCTTGCCTCCAACGCGACACTGTTACCCATTTCTGCCTCAGCGGAGCTTTGCTCACTACGTTATTTAGATGGCTGAGCGTGGCAATAACAACAGATGGAGCTTTTCCTGCTAATAATGTTTTGTGAAGTAATGCTCGAGCCACGAGTAATAAGAGAAAACGAATGCTCTACAAGACCAAGTGACTGCATTCGGAATAGAATGTTTGGAGTGCTCTCCGAAGTTTGAAATGATAAGAAAAATTATGGCCGAGGCTTGAATCTACCTTTATCCCTCCAATCTCTATGTAATCTTGAGCATATGCTTACGCTTGGGCTTATGCTAGCGCTTAGGCCTATGCATCCAGGGTGAAGCCTACGATCACTTATTATGTGCCCCCTTGGCAACTTCCTTTTCGCCGAATCGTTTACTTCTTCAGAATGAAATCACCCGATTATGGGCGCTACGAAGGTTCGCATAGCCAGTAACCGGAATGTAACCCTATTCGTAAGCGTTCTGCGTAATGAGTGAAAATTGTGCGACGTTTCTTCAGTATGCACTTAACTGAATAAGAATAACTTAAACGACTGGAAGCCATGAACAGAGAAAAAGAGAGAATACGCGAAAAAGCAAGCAGAGAATGCAGGGCATCACGTGATGAGAAAGAACGCCAAAATTACTCAAATTTTAGCTGGATTTCATTCTGATCACGACGGTCAAAGGTAGGCGTAGAACGTTCTAACGAGTCCAGGGCATTCCAAGCACGTCATGTTGTCTATAATAATCATAGTGAGGTTTGAAAATGCACCATCCTAGAAAATAGGGGAGGAATTCTTGAGATTCGCTCGAAAAGTGCAGAATTCTGAAGCAGGATTGTGCCTGCCTTTGAGCTGGATATGCGGGCCTCACACGAGCAACAAAATTTTACTGTATTGCTGAACTTTTTGTTTTGCGGTGAAAGGCAGCAACCGCGGAAAATTTCGTTGCGAACGTTCCGACAGTTTTGAAAAACCCAGGACTTGAGGAGTATATTCCCCACACAAGCAGTACCGAAAGTGTCCTTTTACCTACTTATGTACAACAGGATCACGCAGGATTAGACGGACTTATTTATCAGCTGATTGTACGTGTTTTCCCTGTTTCGTTTTTGCAGGTAGAGCACCGAAATCCCTTTGAAGCGCGGATCTGATATGCTATAAACACGCTCAGATCCTGGAGTCAAGAATTTTCGTGGGTGCTACCTTTGAATCGTAGTTCCCTCATAGTGGATGGTGAGATCATGAGGATAACGTTTCTGCACAGACGAGCTCTAAATATAGTAGAACGGCAAGTGTTGGATTTAGGAGAAGTGAGAATAGCTTCAAAGGCAATGCGATAGCGAAGACTCTACATACGTACGTACGGCTTAGGCAGCGGAGGCCCTTGGTTACTTAGAGGTAGGTAAGAATTGGAGCTGGACATGCATTGAGTGTTTGTGTTCCGTGCTTTTCTGTGAATAATTATGAAAATCATCCTCGCGGAATAAAGCGATTACGAGGGAAGCATGAAAAGCAGAAGCAATGAGCACAACTTCGTGTGAGTAAACCAAAGACGTTACTCCTATACATTCACAGCAAGAACGACTAGCAAAATACGTCGTACCCATCTCCCAAGAACGTCTTCCCCCAGATGCTGCCAACCTCTCCACGGTTGCCGCCGAGTTTCCCTTCTTTTTTATAAACGAGAGATGATGGGAGCAACTAAATGAAGAAGGTCAGCAAGTGGGAGCAGGCGGCGTCATGTCCTATTCATGTTCTTCTATGGTTACTGCGCTGCATCTTTGATTTCTCTAGTCGTATGCAAGCATTGGATGCTGCCCTGTTTAACTGTAAAAACTTTTTAGGAAGCAAACTGAATGGATATCGCTTATGAGAGCATTACGTACCCATAGCTTTTCCTGCAACTTTCTCATGTAATCCATGTTAATAGGAAATGTGTTTCGGCTACAAATTGGCGCGTTACCTACTGATAACTTTTACACACTTTCTCCGGGGAATTGCATAACCAAGAAGATTTTTCTGCACGGATAACATCTAGGCAATCACGCGCTCTTATCAGATGTATTGTGCTAAGAATTCTGGAATTCAGTGTGAGACACTAGCAAACGGTTCTAAAGAACACTTCTTTTGTTTTAGATGTTTTGTTACGAATTCTCAATTAATATGGAACAGCTTTCACAGAACACCCATTCACGATTGCACAGCCAACAATGGGTGTTGTGGCGAAGGAGTAACGTGACGCGAGAACTACGAGTTCTCCAGAAGGACAGTATCGAATTACCAGGAAGTTCGCATGCTCGCACGACGCTGATTGAGATTTATCGACTCTAATTTACCCCACGTTTGTCTAGCACCTGCTTTGGTATTAGTGGGAATCATAACTCCAGTAATACTCGTTATTACCGACAAGTGGGAGGAGCTTGAGTGGGTGAGTCGAAAATCGTGAAAACAAGGAATTCTGATCAGGTGGTTGTTTTTCGCTACGGCACTGGGCAATGTAGCAAACAAAGGAAACGGCAGTTCGAGGTATCACGATATCACCTGAGCTCTCATGCGCACTCAGTGAGAGATTCGTGAGAAGTAATCAAGCAATGTGTTTCCCGTAGTGGTGAACCTGGAAGAGCGACCTGGGAATGGAAACTGGGGTCTTCACCGTTCTGGGCACCGGATCGGCCTGAATTTCGAAAATAATGTTGATAATCAAGGATTGGTTTAGGATGTAAACCTAATCTAAAGTAACTGGTAGTAAGAACAAGGAGTTGGACCTCAACTCATACAAAATTTTCTTAAATCTATTTTATAAGGAAATTTTCAAAACACTTCCTCCCCCTTGCAACGGTCTCTCGTATCTCGAGAGGCTGAATGGGTGTATCTAAGAGGAGCTGCTGGAGACATGACGCACACTCAATAATCCTGAATTGAGTTTGTGCGCACACTAACCTACTGTACGAAGTCCCTATAAAGCCTCAACAAATATCCAGATTTTGTTTCAACGGCTCAATCCAGAGCGATTTATGGCAAAAGATTGCCTTGTAGATGCGGCTGCCTATCGTACCTTATTGGCCGCTACTGCATCCATGAGTTCGAGTCAGAATTCAAAAACGTTTCCGAGAGTGTTGTAATCTTCCCATTTATCCAGAAAACTAGTCCCCCACAAATTTCACGCTACCGTACAAATAATCGCGAGTACCAACTACTAGAAATAACGGTGTATGTAGTTTAAAAAAACTCTACTTTATTTGAACTTTGGAATAGTAATCCGTGTTGATCTGTTCATCGTTTGCTGTGATGGTAGAGTCGGAAAAATTTGCTACCTGCCAGGATTTCCATGTTCCCCCTCCCTATTTCCTGTTGCGTATCGACACGTAAGCTTTACCTGCGGCTACGCCCTTGCCACAGTCTGAACATTTCAGAGGCAACTATGAATTGCCCCTCAGACACCTAATCACTTCAACAGGATAGTTCTAGCGATAAGGTTACCTGCGATGTTCACCTTGACAGCCATAATACCGATGGAAAAACAGACCACCCGGTGAGAACGGTGCGCCGCACAAGGTATTCTAGTCCCTTGTGGACCCGCTAACGTAGATCAAAACCCGCACAGCTTCTCCTACAGCCAGCGCAAGCTCGTTTGTTATAGCAATACACTCCCTTTTTCGTTCCTTTTTTTGGTTTTCGGTGTAGTCTAAAATACTTCAAACTATTTGCAAGCCAAGATTCGAGGCTCCTGTGACCGGATCGTGACCTTTAGCTCAAAAAGAGCATTGTTGCTACCTAAGACACGGTGCGCGCTCCTGGGAGCGTGGAAAGCTTGGACTTATCAAGCACCCTGCAAGTGTTATACAATCCGAAAGGAAAAACAACGGACACCTGTTTCCTCAGTCTAGTGCTCCTTATTTGGAGCTGTGAGTTATAATGCAAATTAACCAAAAGAAAGCATAACCTCTGCAGAGGCGGTATGAGAATTTCCACTACTAATTTCGCTGGGGGAAGACTTCCAATTCTGAAATTGGTTTAAAACTGCGTATTCTCCGTGGATGCAGGACCGTGAAGAATAAATTGCTTATCGGCAAAACTACTCCTGACGAAAAAATAAAAAAAAACAACTCTCTAATTCGAGAAAAAATGAAGTTTAAAAGTTCCTTGGAAGATGTCAGTTTGGATGTTTGTCATGCGCTCATATGAGAAAATCTCCTTAGAATGCCTTAGTCATTCTCGGAGTCTTGTGCACTGATGGCTGTCCACGATTTCGATCGATTTATCGATCGAAACGAGGAGGCGGTATTCTAGGTTTCATGCCTGTACCGAGAGAGCAATTTCGAAGCAAATGAAAAGCCAGCGTCCAAGAGCACGAAGAATTCGCCTTTCGTGAGGTCGGCAGGAAAAAAAAACAAAGCAACGGAATGGGAGGCTTGCTTCGATTCGTAGCCAGGTGTTAATTTTAGCGTGGAGACGGCAATCGAAGACACGAATGTGAAATGTAGTGAGCAAGACAATGTGTGAATATCGAGCAGCAGTAACGAGCCGAGCTCTTATCCAAGGCGTGAGATCGAAGCCAACCAATTGGCCGGCCGACTTATTGACTTACGTAAGTGAGAATAGGGCTGGTATGCGGATACAGCTGTTGAGCATTGCTCCGATGACTTGAAAGAGTTGTAATTTTCACACAGACGTACGTATATTTACATTGAATGAGGGGGGGGGGGGGGGGACGAATTTTCCCACATTCACTTTCGTCACTCCAATTTTAGAAGAAATTGCTTGCATTATGCAGCCTTTCCGCTAGAAGCAACGACTTTTCCCAGCGTTTTCCTAACAGATACACACTTGCATTAATCCGAAGGCTATGAAGTGTAAAATGTAGAAGTTTCGCAATTAATGATTGATGATATAGTACAAATAGATAACGTTACGAAGTCGTAAGTGGATATTTCCACTGCTCTATTCCCTCACTTCTTCCTCTCTTCTGCACTTTCTGTGAAGAAGAACTTACTTCTTTCAAAAATCATCTTCTTAAGCCACGTTTGATTATTTGAGCACGTTTTGTGCTAACGTAAGAAAATTAAAAATTACTACGGTTTTTTTTAAAATTCCAATTTCATCCTAGAGCCAGTGAAACATGAACAGCGCAAAGCATCAGTGACGTGTCCAAGAAGGATATGGTCAGTAGAGGGTCGAACTATTGCTGGCAGTTCCGAGAATCTTGGCGGCTGAGGTGGTTTAGTTTTGAAGGCAGCACCCACGGAAAACTTCGAAAATTTCATTGCAAACACTTCGAAAGGTTTGAAAAACCCATGATTCAAGGAATTTTTCTGCAGCACAAGCTGCTGTGGAAAACGTCGAAATCTCAGAAGTGAAGATTTCCATGGGTGCTACCTTCAAAGGTGCGAAGAATAAGTATTCTCAACAAGATCGCCTAGGACCAGACGGATTCGAACAGAGCGGAACACTGACCCAATGTCTCTAGCCCGTCCAAAGTTGGGGCGCTTCAAACTGGTGAATTTTACAACTTCTGGCGAACTCTGACAAACGATCGAGACTCAGTATAGTCAAGAAGCCTGAAAAATGTCAATCTCTCATAAGTGAAAATTTCCGTGGATGCTGCTTTCAAAGGTGGCAAGGATAAGTTTTCTCAGGATGCCGTACGTAAATAGCTTTAGCTCCTATCCTATATCATAAAGAATAGGAGTGCATTTTACACTGACGAAATCACATGGACTACAAGGTCTGTACTAACAAACGGGGTGTTATCCACTACACCCATCTTGACACCATCTGACTAACACACCTTTTTCATATATCACTTGATTGTATTATATAAGCCATTACCGTAGAAGAATACCATTATACAGAAAATTACACATAAATTATAGGAGCTGTGCAAAACACCTTGCCGTCATCACTTGCTTCTCGATGGCTAGATCTATGAACCTTGTCTGGAAGTTTCTGGGCTTCCCGCTCATGAAAAGTGAGGGGTGTTTCGAGCGAAGTGTGATAAGTTTGGCCGTGTATGGAAATCCACACCTGGCTAATACGAGTCCTTTAGACAAATAAAACCCATTTTCTGGGAATTCCTCCGACTGTGTAAGGACCTGTAGATCACATTGGTCGTGCGGAGGTTCGTGAACCTCGCCACAGTTCCATTAACTGTTGTCAGAAGCAAGGTGCAATAAGGATGGCAAAGCAGTTTCAGTCATGCAGATACATGCAGTGATTGATTATACCGGTCTTCAGCTGCAAAAAACGTACAATGGACATACATATAATCAGGACTTCTTACATACGAGATCGAGTATTCCGTAATTAAGGATGCATTCGTTTCAACAACTATAATGCACTATGTCAGATGCCCTCAAACGTGTCTCTTACGGTTCCTACAGGAAGTTTCCTTAGTGAGTCTCTATCTTCTGGAATACTCTGAATCGTGAACAATCTATCCCACTTGGGAGAAGTGTGTTGGAATGTGCACTGATTGAAAGTGCGTCTGAAGGCAGCGAGACACAAGAGCTTTGACAGGCACGTAATGGCGTAATTCGGAGAATGGTAGCGACGAGGGAGTAAAGTTAGGTAGCGGGAGGCGGACCGGCTGCTGTTTCGTGTGGTATATCGCTATGGAAACTTGGCGGCGCCGTAAATTCTAGCCATTAAACAATGTGTCGCACCGTTCAAAATAACCTAAACAACAAGCAATTTTCATCGCCCATTAGGAGGATGCGGAGCTCTTCTCAGCTTGCTTTCTCATGACTCAACTCGCAATAATACACACTGATGGACGCGACGGAGTGATAGAAAGACGCCAATACCCGTAGAAACAAAGCAAATTCATACGGTCCCAGTAGAGCTCATGCTCTGTTTGTCTGATATTTCACTAGAAGTTCAGCTGCCCTACAAAGGATTATGCTCGACTGTTCAGTACCCCCACAATTGTGTTCTTTAGCAAATTAAAATTAAAAAATTAGAGATTAAACATTAAACCTATCTGGGGAGAAACTATAGGTAACAAACGATTATTGTGTGTATTACGAGCATTAAGAGCATAGTAATTTCGCCTTTATCCACCTGCTTGTAACCTCAGGCATTGCCACCGCGAATAGTGAAGTGTTATGTACATAGTAGATGTGAACTGGGAACATGGTTCAGCTGGACTGGATTGGATATACGGAAGTGTGTAAGAAACCATGTGAACCAAGAACTCAAATGCTCGTGCTCAGAGCAGCTGTGGTTACGCCAACACAAGCGAAAATGGAATTATTCTCAGGGGAAAACGAAGAAATGAATGAGTTGTACTGTGTTCTTTATAGAATCGATCGCGTTCTCGAGCCACTTGTGGTCCCTCGTTCCCAGAACCTCAGATACAACAGTGAAAAGTTACTCCCATGTAATACAGTGGTATAAGACGTTGACATGTTTAATTTTCACATAAATTACTACATGGTACAACATGGTACGTGCCAGTGTTCCTTGAATTAATTTCCACTAACAGCGGAAGTTTATGAAAATGAGCTATTCGGTCAAAATGAGACCAGCATGAGTGAAATGCCGACGACTGACAACAGAGGGATCCGCTAAGGGCTTCTCCCAGAACGAGATGTTGGTTCTTCTTCGTTATTTCTTTGACTCAAATGGATACTGACGAGCGATGCTCAATATCCAACAGTGGATTAAATTCGAGCATTTTATACAAATAGAAACAAAAAGAGAGTAGAAAAACTGGGTATTTCTTGATCACACCTACATGGTTACCCCTGTAACTGTACTCCTGTAACTAACTGTAGGAGTTTTAAAGGCAGCACCCCCGGAAACTTTCATCTTTCAGATTTTCACGCTTTCATAAACTGTAGCATAGCCTGAAGAGTTCACGTACAACAAGAGCACAGGAAATGCCCTGTATTCAGCTTAGTGACCAGTACAGCTGCGTGCGAGCGGCAACCTTCGACGAGTTCACCGGTCGCTAAACCGATGTCCTTTCTTGTGTTGCGTGGTACAAAGTAGAATCAGCTGTTTCGCTGCGATTCCAAATGCTAAATTCAGAAGTTTTTCTTTCTCTGCAACTTCTTTTTGCCGGTTTTAGTAATTCTTGTTGCTTTTACGTACTCCTAACTTTTTTTACGGGCATTCAATGGTATTTAAAGCTTCTTGATTATATCAGGGCTAGTTTTTGTCAAAATTCTGTTTTTCAGTTATTCCTTCTCCATTACAGAATTTCATGATGCTTTGATTCCGCAATAATAGCTTTGTTAATTGCTACATGTTTCTCAGTGGTTATTTCTTTTTGTAAGTTGCAGAAAAGTTGTAGATTAGACCAAATTACTGGATGCGCGACGGGTAAAAAAGAACGTTATCAATTACCTCATATCGTTCCTCATCCCAGGGCCTGAGCAACTCGACAACCCCAGTCGCAAATAGTCTGATAATAAACTCGTAAAAAGATAACTTGGAACTATTTAGGCCTATGGGAGCGTTGAATAGCCCGGTTGAACAGCGATGGCTCCGCCCTCCCTCCCAATTTCCGGGGAAAAGGAAGATAAATAAATAAATATATGAATAAATAAATAAATAAATAAATAAATAAATAAATAAATAAATAAATAAACAAGCAGAGCGATTGAGCAGAGCGATTTGAAGAGGGATTAGCCCGTGATCTAACAGCTCGTCGTGCAGGGCTGCAAAACCTCGGCACCATACGTGCGATAAGGGGGAGCCGGAGGTCTCCCAAGTGAAGGGGGTCTGAGAGGTTTCAGGCCTCGAAAAATGAAGGGAGTCGTCGACCGGGGGGGGGGGGGGGTTAGTAAAAATCAACCTGCTAAGAGTTGTGAATTTCAGGTGAAGGAGCGAAGGAGGAGGCTGAAAAGGAGGAGGACCAAAGCGATCGAGAAGAGGAGAAACCCAAAGACTAAAGAATAAAGATGTAGAGCAATAAAAATGTATTGAAAAGTTGTGCTATGTGGTGTGCGACCGCGGCGACTGTGGCTCATCGACTACTAATTGCGATTGGAGCGCGGAATACAATGCACTGGAAGCAGTTGAGAAGATGAAGAAACCGCTGTTAGCTTTGAGAACTTCCGAACCATGAAGGGTGTCGTAGCCTAGCACAAACCTAGTAGATTACGCAGGAATTAAGTTTTTGGTTAGGTAGCCAAAGCTGGTGGAGAAAATTTTGTTTTTCTCCAGCAATACTTTTAGCACCCTTAGTGTTTGTAGAGGAATAAATCTGTTAAAAGGAAATGATTTGAAAATCGGACAGTCCTAGGTGGAAGAGGAGGAAATGCTGTGCATTCTAGTATGGAACACTAAACATCTCATTAGCGTTGTGCAGGATCCAAAGTTGACTTTCTGAAATGGCGAGTTTTCTTAGTTTTTCGTTGTTTTCTTTTTTAGCTTTAAACAAAATAGTATGAGTTGTATACAGAAAAGAAGTAGAGAAAATTCTCTATCTACTGGTGCCCCACTTGCCATGTGGAACTCCGTTTTACTTCGTTTGGAGAGGAGGGGAGGAGCCAGTGTACAGGGCTTGGCTCCCCCCCCCCCTCTCCAAACGAAGTAAAACGAAGTTCCACATGGCAGTTGGGGTATCAGTAGATGCCTTGCAGCGACCTATCTTTTGCATATATAAGGAGGTCAGGTATGTGCAAGTTTATTAGTGTCATTCACGGTAAACTTCTGCACAAGCCCTGCCAGGAAGATTATTTTTTAGAAACAGTACATTTGCGGCCTTTTAGTATACGGCTTCAGATCTGGTGAATTCGCAATCGTATCCGGTCGCCGTATTAACGCTGTATTTGGGGACGGTGCAGTGACAAAACGCCCTGCGCAGGATTGGTCCAGACGCTTTCGTGCTGGCGACTTCGACCTCAATGTTTCCTTATGGTCGGGACGCGCATCCGGAGTCAACAGCTGCCGATTAAGGCAGCTGGTAGATTCAGATCCAAGGGAAACTATGTGTGGAAGGACACAAGTCTTGGATGTTCACTTTACCACCATCGCCGATCATCTGCGCCAGTTGGGAAAGGTATAAAAGTTATCAAAGTGTGTCATGGTGACTTGACGGAACGCGATCTCCCGCGACGTGCCCGGGTGGGTACTGAATTGCCCTCGTACAGACGCTTTGAAAAACGGGATGAAGCCCGTCTTCACAGCAGATGAGGAGTGTTGTCTGTACGTCAACATCAAGCGCTGTCTACCTTGGGTTGACAAGGATGAGCAGCGTGAGTCGCAGCCAAACGCAGGTCCTCACCCTCTGGAGGTTATGATCAGTGCTTGATGTGACTACAAAGGCATCATGCACAGCGAGGCACTCCACGCTACACTGCTCTCACGGTAGACCTGTACTTTCAGCGGCTGGATAGAATGGCCGCAAAATCGCAGGTAAGGGCCCGAATTACGACACGATCCAATTCCTGCATGATCTGCTCGTCCACTGTCCATAAGAGTGGTCCGCCAGAAGCTACTCGACTTTGAATGAGAAGTGCTGACTTCAGCACTGTGCAGGCCTGATCTTGTGCCAAGAGATTACCAACCCCTCCTGACTCTAATGTTTTGCAAAGCGTGCGATTATGAAGATGACTTGGATCGCTGGTTGAGCAACGCTTTCGAGTCAATCCCAGTATAGCTCTATGCCGAATGCATCGAAACGCTTCCCAAAAACTGACAAAGAGTAATCGTATGTGATGGTGATTCATTCTTTTCTTAATGTGTTTTCTTATTCTTAAAAAGTCAATAAAATATAATGTTTCGAAAACCGCGAGAACTTTCCCTACAACCTATATACATTTCATTTATTCAGGGGAGGCGCGGCAACACAGGCCCTAAGTTTGGGAGTCCATCAGCTCCATGTTATGCGAGCAGGTAGATGGAGAAGCATAAGCGTTTTCCAATCATACCTAACCTCCCACCCTCTCCCTTTTTCCAATGTGTTAGCTGGATAGTGTTGCATGTATTCACTTAACTTGTACGCTAATGCTTTCAGTTATCCACACCAGTATACCAGTAATTGCATCTCACTAGCGCTCCTTCGGGACGCTGGAAAGTGGGGTGGGGCAGCCACTTGAGGTTCGAGCAGAAGTTTTAACTAAAGAAGTTCTCAGAAAATTAACAAAAGAGCAAAACAAATCAACATGTAAACTTACTTCCCAATGCATTGATATTTCCAGCCGTCTCTTTTTTGTTGGTGCATTTCTCACATTCATACGAGCCTCCCATGGCCAGCCACTCCCAGCTCTGCGCGGGAAAGTCGTTCAAATGAATAGTCCCTCAACTACCTCAGAGGAAGTAGTGGTTGTCGATTGAGACATAAATGAGAACGAGGACGAGAGGTTGCAGCAAAATACGATCATGTGAAAATGAGCACAAATGAGCGCTGGAGCTTTTTTCAGGAAA
>JARK01000597.1:0-12047 GCA_000688135.1 Ancylostoma ceylanicum
GTCGTCTCCCTCCCTCCCTTTTCTGCCTCGTCGCTTAGCGTTTATTTCGTCCAATTGATTTTTTCACTCACCTGTTAACTCTCTATTTCTTGCAGTAACTGCTACTGCGCTGTCTCGAGTTAAGTAGTTTCATTGTGGTCTCGGTCGTGTTTTGTGCAGCATCAGTACCCCTCGTGATACCTGTGCTGTTGAAGTACATAGCTGCTGACGTCATGAACTGACGACATTCGCGTACATAAGAAGTGCCATTCTGCCGTTCAGATGCCTCCCGAACCCAAAAAGGGAGGATGTCTTGTTGCGAGGGCTGTACCGCTGCCTTTGGGCGGTGCAGCCACCACGGATTTGGCTGATCGTATGGAGCAACTGGTAATCGAAGACACAAGCAGCCAAAGAAAAATCGACAAAGTGCGTGAACCAGTTTCGAAATACATCGTAATCCAGTCATCGACTGTATTATTTTTTCTCAGGTTGCCAATAACATCAGCCCGTCGGATTTCGTTACTTTGCAAAGCATCAGATCGTCAGCGTTAGCTCGCAAAACAGCAACTACCTCGAAATTCTGTAGTGGTGGCCCGGCATTATTCAACGATCTACTCAACAAGGAGCCTGACGAGGTCGGGATTGTTGTCCTGAAGTTTTGTTCCTCACTAGTCTGGGTGGCAAACTCAAATCCAATTTCTAGGAACCTGCACCAGTGAAAAGTGACAAGGTAAAAGAAGCGGATAAGAATGAGGAGAAGAAAGAGGAAGCTGAAAAACCAAACGAGAGCTCATCCGAAAAATCCGAGAAAGAGAAGCCAAAAGAAGGTGATCTGCTCTCGCGTGGACCAGTGAAGAATGTGCGGCCACCTCAGGGTCATCATCCCTACAGTATCGGTGAGTTCGGTAGTGACTTAGTCAAAATAGAGTTTGGACAATATGTTTCATTTATTTATCGTTTCTGTTTCTTACTTATTGATCGTTTCAGGACCTCTTCATTATGGAACTGCTGCGCAAAGCACTGTCCACGATTATTCCGCATTTTCCAACTATGGTAGTGGATACGAATGCGGCAGCACATGGTCAGATAGCCCGGACACATTTGGGTAAGCGCTACTTACCATAGTGATATGTAGTAGAACATCATGTAAGGTGGGCCAATTGCAGATATGTGTCATCGTCGTCGTCACCAGAATCTGTGGGAACAGACCATGGCTACCATTCTGGCTCTCCCACCCTGAAGTCACCCCTACAGAACAGTCCCTTCACAGACCACTCACTCACTAAAGATGGTTGGTTTTGTAGGATCCTTGTTTTCTGGAGGTAGAAGTGAGACGAGTAATGTGAAAGCTTCAGAACTATCTCGTCTGTTGGACAACTCAGAGCTACCTGACCCTCTTGTGGATTTTATCCTGAAATACTCCCGCCGCTACACCGAAGAAACCACCTCCGAAGACCCGATGTCCAGCCCGAAACACCGGCCACCATCTGCGGATTCTGGCCTCGACTCACCGATGTCGGCTCGTTCAGCACCCCACGCCAGTCCTGAAGTCCCTACTGGTGGCAATAGGTAACGATTTTGCTCTTTTCACCAGCACTTACAGTGAAGGTTACCAAAAAGTAGGGCCAAAAGTGTAATCTCTGCGAGAAGATCCCAGCAACAAAGTCTAGGATTTTTAGTGGTCCCACGACGCCATCCTTCAATCAGACTCGTCTGAGTCCTAGCAAAGGCCTTGAACGATCCGCAAAGCAGACTCTCCGTGCGCTTATTCCTGACAGTGAGATGGACGACGCATGGGCATGGACGCTGAAGTGCATCCAGGTAAATCCCTTATCTCGATCACATTTCATTCCGTAACAAATCCTCTCCCAAAAAACCGCAATTCCAGTTTGCTCCGGGCACACTCACACACCAGGATGACGATCGTGACACCCTGCTTCACATTGTTATCTCACACCACGACCTCGCCAAAATATACTCTCTGGTCGAGCAACAGCTGAAACTCGATAACGCGAAAGAACTCCGGCCTTTCGATGTTCCGAACAGATACAACGAAACTCCACTGTTTTTAGCTGTGCAGCAACAATTGAAAGAGGTATTTTGCCTGCTTTCTTGGGGAGGTGAAGAAAGATTTCCGCTATATTAAGGTCGTCGCTTATCTGTTGGAAGTTGGCGCAGATCCAAATGTGCAGACGGTTCGACCAGAAAGAGAAGGAGCTCTGCACTATGCGGCCGCTAGAGGAATGACCGATATTGTTGAAGTAAGCTGTGGAGTCTGTTCCTGAAACCTGCAATGGTCTTATCTCCGCGAAAAATCCCAGTAGGCTGGACAGTTAGGAAACTTTTTGCGATCGTTTGGGAACAAGAGGGATTTTTTTTTTCGTTGTAGCTCCGGGTATCGCAGGGCCACCTGGGTAAATCTTACACCTGATATGATTAACTTCAAAACTCAAGTCATATTTCTTTGAGAGTGGTCCTTTTTTCGTAATTCTTGTGAGTAACGTTGTGTTAATCCAGAATTCCCTATAGTCATCCTTATGTCGTATAAAATGCAATTTCATAATCATTTCCACGCATGTATGACTTTCATAAAATGGAGTTCCTCGAATTCCTCGGTCACCAAATGTTTATTTGATATATTTCGTTGCTGCCTAGACTTCTGAGACATCTCCAAAATTGGTCTGTTTTCAGAATTCGGATATCCACCCATTCTATGAACTGTCCGATGAACTGAGCTGGTCGCTTCCTGAAATTGTTTTTAAAAAAGCCATCCAGAGGCAGTCGGCCAACATTTGTTTTCAAAATTCCCGTGCTTTTTTTCTAACTAATTTTTTCAGAGCGTGTGCGCTTTAGGATGAGTGATGCCTTTTTTCCCAGACAAATCCTCTAGTTTTTATTTCACATCCATTAAAAAAGCTATAAACCTGTCGCTGACATTGTAGACTGAATTAGTGCAATCCCCATTCAAGTTACTCATGAGAGCGTGGGCTAAAAAAAAATGTCATAATACGTGGTCTGAGGATGTAGCCATTTCGGGAAATTCAGAAAAAAGAACCAGATGCACTTGTTATCGCTGCATGTCTATATTTGTATGCCACTCACGCTGTCAAGGATAATTGCCGGCTTTCCATGAGGACATTTCGAAAAACGTCCTGAGAACGAAAAATGGGAGAGAATTTTGAAACTGGACGTGGGGTACCCTTTTAAAAGAACGTTCAAGAGCACAACTTATTTTTATTCCTCGTTTAGTTTCTTTACATAGGAGTGATCACAGTTATCACATTTCTGAGAATGTTCGATGAGCAGCGGAGTTCTATATACTGGGCTGGGATTCATGGACAATAACCCATACAAACCAACGTTAATTAATGTGATTGGTTATCTTATGGAGTACATAGGGTTAGGAGACGCAGGTTTTGAAAGTTAGTTAACTAAACCGGTGTTGCATGATTTTCCGTTGATAGATCCTAACCCTATCGGTTTCTGCAACTAGTTCCTCGAAGTTTGTGCAAAGCTTTGGATTTTCTAGCACTTTGAAGCTTTGTAGGCTACCGGCTGCCGATATCCGAAGATTAGGCCCATTTTTATTCCAGAATAATTTGGCTAATTGTCCACTTATTCCAGGTTCTGTGCCACACACGCGGGCTTCGCATCAACCAGCTGAACGGCCGCGGCCAGACAGCGCTTCACTGTGCGATCGCCAACCACGGTGTGATCGACGAGCAATCGCAGAAGATCGTCGACAACCGCGACATCATCGTCACGCTGCTGAAGGCCGGAGCCGACCCGACCCTCGTGGTGAGTTCGCGGCGTTGTGCTCTCATCCGCGCGCACGTGACGCAGAATCTGAGCGGTTCTTTGAGTTGGGCCGAGTTGTTGTTGTGCTACACGGGGTGGCGAAATACGCCTTTTTATCTCTGTCCACTCCGACTCATCGCAACCGCGGACATGTTTCTCCTCGTGACGAACACATCGATCCCCTCGCGCGGACGTCGTCGCCGGCCAGGCGTCCACGCCGCCGGCCGGGATTGCCCGTCAGCGAGAAGTCCATCTGAATCAAGCACGGGGCTCAAAAGGTACTAGAGAGTGAGAAGTGTTGGCCTTTGTGGGAGTTCCCTCGAGAGCGAAGTGGTAGGATGGACTCGCACACACTTGTAAGAATAGTATAGGAAGTGCATTTCCTTCAAAAAAGAACTAGAACGACCCAAGATGGCTTCCTGACCATGTGACTGAGCGCTTAAGGATAACTCTTACCGAAACTCAACATTAATTTTGCTTTCCTCTCATTTTTAGCGTAGGATGTTGGGCGATTTTTTGAAGGGACAGTTTTGACACAATCAACTAACGCGCTAATAACTATAGTAAATGCCATATTGTAACTTCTGATGAATTAATCTCATCAGCGAGGCAAGTTGAGTGATCTCGAGAGCACAGCAATTAACAACTACGCAATGCTCCCTATAGTCGACCACGGAGAGATCCATAGACTTTTTCGGGGAAGCAGACATGCTAGCCTATTGAACAAAACCTGGGGATTTTTCTAGCGATTTTTCCAGCAACAGATTAGAATGAAAATCCGTTCTTTTTTTAACGACTAGCCCACTTTGGGTAGGTTGAAACACAATCCCGCCACTGGTAAATTCCGAGGATTTTTGACATCGCTTGATGAAATTTTTAATGCACCATTTCATTTCTGTACTTGTTTTGCAGAAAGTGAGTTAATTATTTGTTCTACGATGATGACATATTAAATAGATATTATTCATAGGATAGTTCCTTAACGTGGATTATTACGAGACGTGGATTCTTTTTTCTTCTATTTCTGCAAAATAAATTGAGTGATGGATGACATTGGTGGCATATAGTCTCCAATTATGCTTGAATTCTTCCAAATTGCTCCGAAATACCCCTATCGGACATTTATTACCTGAGCCTGAGTTCCAGTCCGTCCTTAGAGGCCATATTTGCCCTTCGAGGTTTATTCATTCAAGAGATGTTGTGCAACGTTTGTCCTGCCCCTCAGAACAATTCTAGACCTCAGCTACTAACTTTGTGGTACTTTTTGATGAAAGTTTTGAAGGGGTGGTACTTTTTGGTAAACTTTCCGGAGGAGTAATCAGTAATTTTTTGTGAATATCATGTGATAGTGAATTCCGGGCCCAAATTTCGCTGTCCGAAATCCACCCTCTGACCACACTTGTCCTTTCGGAGTCTTCTCCAGAGGACTTCTCATCCGTCATCGACCCAAACATGCTTTTGTATGCGTGCCGGTCAGTGTCGCCCACATTGCTGTCTGCACTGTTTGTCGTGGACGGCAGTGCGCTTTCACAAAATCCTTGCGCAGCTCACGGGGCTCTCTTCCCAATGTAGTACTCCGGAATACCGTTTCCTACGGATCGAGTGGGACCGACCGTGTCTATATATAGTGCAAAATAAATTTTTAAGAAGAAAGAATCGTTTTTCAGGATGCCAGAAGCGGAAGAACGGTTGTCCACTACGCTATCGAGACCATGGATCCGCAGATTATTGAAGTGATCGCGTTAACTATTTGATTTACAGAATTTCGTGTGATTCATAGTGCAACTTATAAACGCAGCTCTTTCAGGTCCTGAAAAACAATGTCGAAGAGGAATCGTGGACCGAGCTGGTAAATCTGGCCGACTTCAATCAGGAAAAGCCAATGGACATGTTCAAAGCAGGAAGATCGTTGTCGCAAAACGAGTCCGCCAGGTACTGTTTTTACAGTGTGGCGGCTGTTCTGCCTCATTATGTGCTATAAAAATTACAACATAGTCGTCTGAATATCTTTTTTTTCAGATCAGAAATTTTCATGACTCTGCTAATTAGTGGAGCCCGAATACAAACTACACAATAAAGAAGGCGAAAAACGACAGCTTGTACATGCTGCTTATTTAATCAACTGTATTCGAAAGGATCTCATTTCTTGTTCTAGTTGGTGATATGTGGTCTGTCTAATCACATGTGAATTTTACGCACGTACCTACATAGTGGGACCGGTTCTGTTATATTTCACAGGATGCGAAATGTTGTACCTGGGAAGGGTGGGGCGTCCACGTTCTCTGATTGGCCATTTAGCGCCCCGCCCTTTTTCCATGAAGAGCGTTTCGCATCTTGTTTCACACACCCTAGAAGCGTTGTGAACATATTCGTTTTCGTGATGTATTTAGAACTTCGAATATTTAATCGGTTATTCTTGGTTCATGTGAGAGAAATCATGTTAGATTCGAAAAATTGTCTATTACCTGGTAAAGCGTATACTATACGGATCAACGACCTCGTTTGGCTGGTACAAATGTTTTACCAAAAACAACTCCACGTAAACTGTGCGATTTTTACGTACATATACCCTTGTAGTGGATAAACTGTATTTACCTGTGGAATTCTAGAATAAATCTGCTGTTACCTGTTGACTACCACATGTCATGCTTTATAACTATTGGTAATGATTTCTTGTACAATAAAATACAATTTTCTGCTTTCATCTTCCTCCGGATCGGTTCACTGAAACCTGGGCTGGTATTAAAAGAAGCGTGAGTGGAGTAACCAAGGTCCAGATGCGCCATTGGATGGGTGGGCAACCTCATACCCAAGCGCACAATTAGATAACGTTATGTATGGGTAAACACGGCTATGGGTACCAGGTGTGGGATAAATTTGGCTATTTTTGCCATGGGAATTCAGTTATGCATCCGGGTCCAAGCTAGGAAACTGACTTTCACGACCTGCACATTCTATTAAATTGTCAGAAAAGTTTCCCATCACTTTCTCCCGTGTTCCCAGGTTTTCCCCGATTGCTATGGAGCAATTTGTGAAGGCTGCCAGTAGTTTGCTTAACGAGAGAAACGTCCGAAAAAATTACGGCGCTGACCCGTAGATTTCGTGCCTTTCTGGGTATGATTCCCATGATTCCCATGACAATCTATATAATTCATACAAGAAGACTGCGATGGGATATGAGGTAGTGAGGGAGTACAGACATAGTTGTGACGAGTTTGAACGTGTCTTCGTCTATTTAGAACTAATAGCTAGTTGGTTAAATCTGATAAAGCACGTCATCACCTGATGGGTTCGGAGATGTGTGTTAGTGAGACACAACTGTGAAGTCGTCGAACAGAAAAAAAACTTTCTATGGGAAGGTGGGAGGGGAATGTTGTACAGCCAATACGGGTATTAACACATTGACGACAGTGGGACCCACGGATGTGTCCCATAAGCGCCGCCACCAGGGACAATGGGACCCACCGGTGGGTTCCACGTAAGAATGGGGATCCCGAGATTAGAATCTCCTGAAACCATTTTGTACCGTATGACCAATATCGCGGGTTACAGTAGCCGTACTGTATCATCTGTAATAAAAATTAACCAGTAGTTATATCAAAAACGCCTACAATAAGTTAGCATGGTTAGCTTGATGTATCCAACGCAGATTTTGTGATAAGACATGAGAACTTGTCACATCCTGTTCTCATCATTTTCATTTATTTTCTTCACAACGACGTTGTCGCTGTGAAGCACGTCACAGGCCTACAACCCGGCCTTCTAACCGATCACCCCCTTCTCCTATAGTAATGTTCGAGAAAAGCATTATTTCAAAGTTCGTAGTTCAAAAATCAGACATCGATTTTGAAACAACCTAATGTATTGTAGAATTTATGCCTATTGTATTATATTTCCATATTTTAGTGAATGTCATAATCATTGAAATTTATTTAAAAATTATTGATATTATTGCTTTTTGTATTTTATTTTTTTTTTTGATTGATTGCAGCTATTGTTACTAGTTGATTAATTTGCGATAATAATAATAATATTAGGAAAATATTATAATACATTGTTCCAATCAATAACACCTCAACTTCGATTTTTTTTTCCGTGACGTAAGATCAACCAAACCCTCTACTATGGTCCAACGAGTCCAACACAAGAATAAACCCACTGAAAATGGAAGGGTGAAGAGGTAAGGGGGAAGAGGGGTGACATCTGATCTATAATAATATCCAGGACCCTGCACATTGAAGTCCTCTCAGATACCGCGTCCGTACGTGCTCCCAACTGGCGTACCCCATTAAACTGATATTCAAATTCAGTGAAAAGGCATTTCTCATAAAGTTAGCAGATTCATTAGATTTATGGATATGCGGACTCCCTCATACGACAGATTGCAGCCAGTTAGTCGCGAGATAACATCGACCGCCCCCAGATGGCGGATAAAGCGCTAATCGCGGATTCCATTCCGTAAGCTACCAAAAGCAGCAACAGAGAGTGTTCACCTGACCTCGGAAGAGTCGCTGATACGGCAGCGCCAGTGAGGGATGAGGTCCGAGGAGTTATCTAGACTGCCTAAAACAGGGAGAACTATGTTGACTATCTGTACCTTCAACACACGCACACTCCATCGAGGATCTGATGGAGCAGTGCAAGATCAGGCACGTAATCACTGGAATGCTCGAGACGATGAGGCACCGGCCACTAAGCGCTGCTTTCGACACTGGAGAAGAACTGTTTCTTGGAACCTGTGGCAGTAGAGAATTCGGTGGAGCTGGTGTCCTCGCCAGCACGAAATTGGTGATGAACATCGATTCATTCGAAAAGCTAACAACTTGGACATGTGCGGTGGAAAAGATGTGGATCAACGCCGGCTTCGACAATCTTCGTCGCCTACGCTGCAATATCCGCATACGACAAAGACGAGATCGAGCCTTTTTACATGGACGTGAAGAATTTCTACAGGGAAGAGCAAGCATTCTATGATGGTGTTGCGAAAGTAATTGCCATCTCGCAGTATGCCCAAGTAAACTTTTCTCTTCTGTCCAATCTAAACACCCTCAAGCCTTTGTTGCAAGATTGTGCCGTCGCGAAGTCTCATTTGATCGCATGTTCATTATCAGCTTGCGGTGAGAACTTCTGTGTTAGTATTTTATTTCATCCTCCAGGCAGGCATTTCTCCAGGCACCGCACCACAGTACACACTCGAAATTCCCCACCAGGATTCGAGGTTACTGTGTTGCACCGTCATCTCGATAACCCCGTTGATAGGAAGATCACGGAAGCTCGAGAAATCAAACGATATCAGCCAGAGATTAACAGTAGGGAAGAGCTTGTGGAGGCACTAAAATTGATCGCCTGACACGACCGCTTGAACAAGGCAGAGGCAGTTGTAGGAGTAGTAGAAATAGTGTTCTGAATATCTGTCCAGTGTCTTTGTATAAGATCTGATACTGCACAACTTCGCTGTACACTCACTTCTTCTCCTCTCTCCTCATACTCACTTGGTCACACGTGTTAGCAGTCGTTGACTTAACATGTATTGTATCACATATTGTCTTGTAAATATTAAGGTCTGAGGAAGGCGCTAAGCGTCGAAAGCTTACTGGATCTGAAATAAAATACTCACACAGAAGTTCTTATCGCAAGCTGATAAGGAACCTCCAAGCCTATTTAAATGACCTTTTGGTACGGCTTTTCCTCTATTTCAAACGCTTTTTGAATATTTTGGCTAGCTCTCTTCAACGGCTTTCCATATAGTACACGTCGAAACTTTACACCCACCCTGGAAATTCGTCGTTCTGGACGGGGATTGAAATTTCCGGGATCACGGCGTTCACTATCGTTTTCAGCTTGAGAACTCCGGAAATTTTTGCTTGGAATTTCCTAAGCGGTCCTGCAATTTTTGGTAGTTTTTGGAACGAGAGTACGACGGTTCATATTTTGACGCCCACCTTTGCAAAATGTCGATTACTGAGGATAGTAACTGTGAGCAAACAGGCAAATGATAGGAACTGATACAATAGCATCCAAGAAGACCATAGGAAATTCTAAGAACATTCAAATTCAAGGCCTAAGGTATTTTGTCTGCCGTTGCGTAGCCGATGTGTCATTCTCTATTTCTTGAAAATTTCATTCAATTTTCTAATTTTTCCATTTTCTCGAACATTACTATAGGAGAAGGGGGTGATCGGTTAGAAGGCTGGGTTGTAGGCCTGTGACCAGGGTAAAGCACGGGGTGCGAACTGACGTCCCCAAATACGTATGTACCTCTCTTTTGCTATCACCTAATTGTCGACGCATCAATGGGATTTCATAGTTTTTTTTTGAATCAGTGATTGGCCTCTACCACTTTGTGATAGGTGTTCTAGATCATCACAGCCAAAACTGTCAACTTTAGGAGAACGTGTCCAACACGTTTGGAGATGTAGGAGATGCTAACCATGTCACAAATGAGGGATCAGATTGCTAGAAAACCGAACATGTGTGGACAATCTTGTACATGTTCTAACATGTTATCACATAAACATTCATGTTCTCACCCTCTGCTCTCTCCTCGGTCCTTATGCTTGATCCGCATCTCTCTTCTTGTCTCGAATACTGTAGCGTCCACCACAGGGCAGGTGCGATAAGGCTGCGATACACGCACCTTCTCCGCACCCCTCCTGTGGTGAAAGCCACAGTAATCTTGTGCGCAATGGAGCGTGGAGTCGCACTGGAGCGCGGAATAGCCCTTTGAGGAGTTTAGCTGGTTCAAGTAGTGAGATTTAAGGCGCACTCATGCGCTCCGATCTACAGTCTATAAAACGCATCGGTGGAGGCGCTGACCTAGGCTTGAGTGTGCGCCGCAGCTATATTGTAGGGGTATAACTCGTCCAAATCTCTGCTGTTATAACTTCACTGGACCACTGAGTTCAATGCAAAGGCTCACAATGAAGCCGAAGCTGCAAAAACATCGTATAATCACAAATCAGACAGAAGAGTACCAGTCAAGGTGACGCTGAGTGGTGGTGGCCGAGTTCGACTCCAAACTCATGCAAGACGTTTGTGGATATCTTAGGTGGTAAAAAGGGTAAGATGAACTTCAAAATTTTACACAAATAACAGTAGTAGTAATTTATCGCCGGGGCTCCGCCCTAGGCTCATACGCACCCCGCTTTGCTTTTTCATTTCTCTCCTCCTAATACGTAGGGGTGGTATGAAACATCGCACCCGTGCTTTACCCTGCCTGTGACGTCCTTCACAGCGACAGCGTGAAGAAAATGAATGAAAATGATGAGAACAAGATGTGACAAGTTCTCATATCTTATCACACAATCTGCGTTGGATAGTGTGATGATGTAGGATCAGTTGCACAAAAACTGACGAAGGTGAACGGTCCCAGCGACAGCGTCGCTGCGAAGTATGCTACAGGCCTCAGGAGAAGAAGGTCGCCGGGTGGAACGGTGCGTTTGAGGAGAACGGGGCCACCATTGGAAGGTTAGTTCGAGAAGGGCGAGAGCCGTCCGGTTGGAGGAAATCCAGGAACGCTACATGTGTCTAGGAATGCCTTTGCGCTGTTAGGTGGAGCTGCATGAGGACGACATACTGGAGCGGAAAAGATGTACTGGAGATAATGTGCGTAGATCGGGTGGTTTTGGCCCATGTCGGTGAAAAATTTACGAAATTGCGCGCTAAAATCTGTAAATTTTCCAGACAAGTTCTCGAAATTCCTTCGAGTTGGTGGTGAAGATGAGCCTGTTAGAAAACAAGGGAGCTCCGAGGAAACTGCGCGAGATTCCGGTCATCACACCAGATTCAGCAGCTGATTTACTAGGTACACATTTGTGCGAATCACATGCAATCACAGCCCTGCAGCGTAAATCTTGCCACACAGACGAGAAGCGGTTACACACCCGTGTCACGATCTACGGCTAGGATACGGGCAGGATCTTGCCCTTAAACACATTATAAGACGTTATAGGCGGTATGTGTTTAGCTGAAACGGAAGGAGGAGAGGTACCACTATCCGTGAACAAAGGGTCCTTAAATTTTCCAAAATTGTGGCTAAAGCAGGGATCCCACCAACTTTGGGCACCTGAACGACAGAAATTTTAGCGATAAATTCATCAAAATTCGAACTCTGATATGAGATGATCAAAAACAAATATTCAAAAAATATTTTTGGAATAGAAAAGCAAAAATGAACTGAGACAAGATTTTTGTCCATTTCACTATATATTCTTATAGAATAATTTCGGGTAGTTTAAGGACCCTTTGTTCACGGATAGTGGTACCTCTCC
>JARK01000597.1:13351-23451 GCA_000688135.1 Ancylostoma ceylanicum
CCCAGTTTCCTTTGCACACCCTCGCCGAGTAGCTCACTCACCCCATTAGTTTCCCCCTCCTCTTCCTCTTTAAGTCTAGGCAAAAGATCAAATAGTTTTGTACCCGCTCCGGGTATCTCGCCCACGCTGTAGATCCCACATTATCCTTGAGTTTAACCAGGCCCGTATCCAATATACTCTATCTAGTCGGAAAAACACGCTCTAGCAGATACGTTACAGTGGATTCGAGAATCTGCTATCCAATAAAAACATCTCCATGGATATGCAAATCCACTCGTTTCACTGAAGGTTATCTTTATCCGGTCGATTTCCGCTTGACAACAGTTCGTGATCTTCTCCATCTCCACCTCGCGTTGTTTCTCGTCAACACACCTCATCTGCGTCAAGAAATGAACACGTGGACGGATAAGTTATATTGGATAGCAAAGTGGATGAAAACCAGTGGGAACGGATATATACCCGCTGTGTTTTCCCTCCCACGGTCAAATATATTGGATACAGCTCCAGAAGCGCAGCGAAATACTTGCAATCTTGCTCCATCTCATCTCACCCACCTTGTGGACGGCCTCTATTGCCTGAGCTCGGGCAAAATAAGGGCTTAAAAAGTTCTACACCATTTCCATGTGTTTCACCTGCAACGTGGATCTCATACCTCTCTTGGATATCACTGTGCAAAAACTGTTCTTGAAAATGTGTCAGCAAAATTCTACTCAGTGAGTTGAGGCACGCAAAAGTTCCAAATGAGGCCACCAACCAATAGAATTCCAATTCATTTCCGTGGAGCAGTCACCGCGCTTGCGAGTAGGGCGCGGTCCCGAACAGAAAACCTGCGACTGTATATTGCCCATTTCTCAGCTGATGGCAATCGGAGCCATATTGGATTTTTTTATGGCTTGGCGGTAAGTCTGGGCTTCTCTCGCCAAGTTTCATTTCTGCTGTTTGTATAGCTTTTAATTTCAACTCCATTGAGTTTGATTCAGTGAGCGAGAAGGCTTGAGGAGGCATCCACGTTTAGGACTAGACCTTGGCTTAGATTTATTTAAGCTGATGTTTAGACATAGGCTTAGGTTTAAACCTGAGCTGAGGTGTAGGTTTAAGCTTCTATGTAGACCTGCAACCGTATATAGAGTGCTCCTTCAGCTCCGTTTTTGCCATGGTCGTCCACATTTCTGTTACCCTCGGGGAGCTCACTAGATTGATCTGCTGTTCATTTGCTTTTCTTCTCTTTCTATTTCTAGTTTTTGAGGGAATTTGCTATGTATCCATCAGTAAACGGTGATAAATGCAGAATTTCCTTCTACGATAGTTATGTTATCGATTTCTCCAAAACTATGACTCAGATGCCAGTCGTCTTTTGCCTTTGTAATGATGTGAATTCGTGGTAGCTTAGTGGATTCTGTTCTGTTTCTTAACCTATGCTGTTTTTGTTCCTCTCTTTGCTTCGTACGGCATCGCAAGCGCTGAAGAATTAGTGTGAAGTTGTATTTCACTTTCCATTTTGTTTCCAGACATGCTGCAGTGCGGCGTTCTAGGTGCCGCTCACCTGCCTATTCTGTTTGGGGTCCTGTTTTCGATAAATTTAGGTATGGTACATTCTTCTTAGTCGTTTAGTCACAAGAACTTTATTTTTTCTTTCTTTTGGAGAAACATGCTCGAGCCACGTAATTGTACTCCAAACGGTCATACGCAAGACAGAAACTTATCGACAGTCCGGAGTGGGGGGGGGGGGACATTTGCTCTGACCTTGCTTAGGGCCATGTACATCAACGTTTTTGTATTTTCGAATGTGAATCTGCTCCCGTACTGCACTAAGCCTCTAATCTGCGAATCAAACCCAATCAAATGGAAATTTTAGTGGAGGTAAACTATTTGAGTGACTTTGACTCCCTATTGAACAGGGCCTGATTAATAGGTGACAAATACGTATTAATTTCACAAGTTGTACTTCAATCTTCTTGAGAACAGATTTTTAAGTAATTTACTTCGCTACCTATTTCACTTTTGCTGCATCTTTACCGTGTAGCTGTCCTGGGTATGGTCGGAGCAGGTGTCCACTCCGGACTGTGATTAAGTTTCTGTGTAGACAAGCGGTGGGACCGCGGCGTGGCGTTCTTGGGCAGAGACATCAGAGCCAGCATGCAGAACACCTGCGTCTCTGCCCAAGAACGCCACGCCGCGATCCCGTACCTTCCCTGCGGCCGTTTGGAGTTCACTGCAGCAGCTGCTATGTTGCTATAGCATGAATCACTTTTTTCTATCCGCTTGTGTGTATTTGCGATGATAGCTGAAGTACATATTTCATTCAAATCCTTTTAGGTACTACTTACATCCTTGCGGTAGTCAAATCAGATGTGGAGCCAATTTTTCCCTATGTTTCTGCAGCAGGTGATCACCGACCGGAATCATGTGTTTTCGGCTTACTTCTCAATTTGTCAAGCGTGGTATCCTTGGCTATCATATATTTAAGGTGTTTGACAATAATTCTGTTCGTGTGGGTCTTGTTACATGATAGCTGAATTGTAGGTATTCCTTGGTTACGGTGATAATCCGAGATTCTGAATCAAATTCGCTCTTGGACAGGGTGAATCTGGTAAGCTTTGTTCTTGGTGTGATTGGGGCACTGTCTATGATGATCATCGCCAATTTCCAGGTAAGTATCACCACACTGATAGGTACCACGAAAAGGTTGCTGTTCACCTTATTTTAGGAAACAGCCGTCATTACTGTGCACTTGTTAGCCGCATGCCTGTGCTTTGGGTTTGGCTGCATCTACATGATGCTCCAATCATGGATCACTGTGATGATGTATCCACTGTACACGAATCGGCGCATCGGGATCATTCGTAGTTGTATAACAGCGGTTTCAACCGTTTCATTCGTTGTAGGTTAGTTGTTTATGAGTTCTTAACAAAGTTTGAGACGTTTTTCAAGCCGACTTGCCCTACGAATTCAGCGGTTATATTCCACAGTCTGATCCAAACGTGACGATAGTCTAGTATTCATGCATATTGTTTGTTTTTCTCTTCACTCTCTATAGTTCCTGCGCAGTTGCTTGCGCTCTTTTTCCCTCCGCCTTTTCTCCAACTATTTTCGCTAGTGAAACCAACCATACGCCATACCTACGACTATGCCCATTGGCCAAAAAAAAAAAACGCTCCAACTTTAGTACCGTCACGGTCAACCATCCTTACAATACCTCCCGTCTGGTTTGCCGGAACGCACCACCTATGATATAAAAGGTGCTGCACGGCAGAGAAGGGCTGTATTCTGTGGTACAAGGATGACTGGCTGTTACTGTATATAGCAGGATTTTGCTGCGATTAGCGTTTTCCTAATTTTTCAGTAATTTCAAAATCTCGGGAGATGAAGTGGGCAGTACCTTTGAGGAGTACTTTTTAGGTGAGGAACATTACAAAGTCGTTCATTTACTAGTATACAAAGCATAATATACTTCTCCCCCGTCGGAACCGAGTGCTGCTCCCATTTTATAAATTTCGTTCTGAACGTCCCAGCTATAACTCAAAGGTCTCTGCCATTTGTATACAAATTAACTAGTTGTTGGAAATTAATCCTCTTTATTTTTTCCGTGATTCCCTTTTTTCTTGACCTTGATTCTGTCGATTTTTTTTAAATTTAAAAAGCTTATCAAAATTGAACTGTTCGTACGACTTAAAATATTAGTTTACTACCATTACGATAGGTTCTGTTGGTATGGTCATGGAAGGAACTTTTGCCTATGCCAGTATGTGTTCATTTTCACGTTTAGATGGCATTTTTGCGTCGATTTTGACACATTCTCCTCACCTTTTTCATTCTACTTGCGTTCTCGTTTGCATACGTTTCACTGATGTTGAATAATTAAATTGGTAATTAACTATCCTTTTATTCAGCCGTTAGCTTCGGCATCTACGCGGCTCATGTTTTCCATCAGTACTATCCGGATCTTCCCACACCTCGCCCATGGAACAGAAAATTATGGCAACCGGTGAGCTGTTCGGGATTCCCGTTCCTTTTTTTTTTGAGATTTAAACGCCACATATGCTGTTTTGCTATTTTTAACGGATATGATGGTGATTGTTCACGCTT
The DNA here is from genome assembly GCA_000688135.1 of Ancylostoma ceylanicum. NCBI lineage: Eukaryota > Metazoa > Nematoda > Chromadorea > Rhabditida > Ancylostomatidae > Ancylostoma > Ancylostoma ceylanicum. Next base: position 17,438 of record JARK01000597.1, read on the forward strand.
CGCGAATCTGAGAACGTATGGGTTCGGCTTTTCCATCTATGTTCCAAGGCAACCCCTACAAAATTTCTGCTTCTGAGATAAGGTGTAGATTAGCGCTTTCCTGGGTCGATGTCACCGAGCATCTTCCTTAGTACTGGTTGTCATCCACAAGAGATACATTGTCGGAAAGAAGAGGGTTGGGATGTGGGGGGGGGGGCAACTATTTGTAACGCAACATTTACTATGCAGTTTGTAACGCTTGTAACACACGAATCTGCCTGCCTGCCGACTTGCCCTCTATACAGAAATACGTGACATACAGGGTGGCGAATAAATAAAACCCGTTTAACGTTTAACCCAAACCCAGAGACGTTTAACCCAAACCCAGAACTGGACTGTCAACACCCGAAAGATACGTGGGGTTATTAAGAGAAGGATTGATCGAAAAGATGATCTGAGCTTGAACCAGATGGCCAAACAACTCAACATTTCTCGGGAATCTGTCCAAATGACAGTGAAAAATGAGCTTGGTCTTCGAAGTTACCGTCTACTTAGCGGACTAATTCTTGTCGACCAAGCGAAGCAAAATTGGAAGGAAAAATGCAAGAAATTACGGGAATTTTTCAAGATGCGTCGCATTGAGGACGCCCTCTGATCTGACGAAAAAGTTTTCACTCTTGAAGAGGCTAAATGCTCTCAGTATTACCTCCAACTTCTCAGCCCAGGTGTCAAGAACAATCGCAAGCAAAAAACTGCCACAAGAAGTCTTTTTCCTGAAAGCTTAATGGTTTGGGGCAGTATCAGTGCAACGGACAATACTTTTTGAATTTTAGCGACAATCGTCAAAATTAATGCAAAAGTCTACCAAGAAGAGATCCTTGAGTAAGTTGTGGTGCCCTGGAAGCAGATGCATCCCAATTTTATCATCCAACAAGACTGGGTTACAGCCCATGGAGCCAAAACGACGATTTTTCGAATTCCCGGAGACCAAAATCAGCTCTTTTCTGACGAAGGATTTGTGGTCTCTCAATAGCCCGGATCTAAACCATTGGACTTTTCTGTTTGGGGCTTTATGGAAGAGCAACTCAGGAGTACATATGTGAAGAAACTGGTGGATTTGATAGAAATTTGGAACAATCTCGACGTTAACTACCTGCGCCGCACCATCGATTCCATGAAGAAACGAATTGACGTCTGCATCAAAGCTGATGGCGGACACTTCGGAAATACTTTGTAATTAAGAAATGTTGTGCCTTGTTCTTGTGTAAAAATTAATTTCTTTAGATGTTTGTAGACAGCACATCAAATTAGAACGCTTTTTATGGCGCACGTATTTTTTCGCCACCCTGTAATTCCGGCTTTGCCAAAGCGGCCGAATCTGAGTTGTGGGATAAATTCTTGGATTAGACACCTAAAAAAGCATCTCAATTTGGACGACTAACTGTAATCAATTTAAATTTCCAGAATTTGCTGAAGTTAAGGTAGTTTCACGTGTTTTTTTTTTCGGTCGAATGTAACTCCGAGGGTGTTATGCGTTATACCTGGGGAGGGCGGTGCGGCCAGGCGCAGCTATTGATGCATTCATGCCACAGGCCAATCGCAGAGCTTGGTCGCGCCGCCCTTTCCAGGTATAACGCCTCACACCCTAACTCCGATGTCAGATTTGTTCTTGTGCAGTCCTGACTCTCCTCCTCATGCCACGCAGCTCTTCGCAGGTGTACAACGACAGATAAGAAAGTCTGATCCAAGATTATCGTCACAAACTGTTCATATCAGTGTATATCTTGTTGCGATTGGCTGCACTCCTTTCCCTCCTCCTCCCCCACCCCACTCTCTGCCTCAACTATCGCAGAACTTTCATCAGCCCCACCTATATCTCTTGTCAGCAGACCTCGTCAAGCAGAAGTTTTTGTGAGTGCCGCCATGAGAGCGCTGCATGGCTTCTTTCAAATGTGTGACTACTTGGTATTAAAATTTTTTCATGTGTACACTATATGGAGAGTTCAACTTTCGCACCTACAGGTCGTGAAAATTGTGAAATTTCTTCAACTTACTATAATTACAGGGTTATAATTATCATGTGATATCAGCTGTTGCTGAATGGATTATGGCCATCTCGCATGTCTGCTTTATCGTCTCATATTCTCGTGATTTTGAGAAACTACGAGTTTCTTTGTACATTGAGTCTCTTGTGACACACTTGGATCATAGCCCAATACTACGATCAATCAATGATTTACGTGATTTGTAGAACAGTCAATTTGTTGCATAATCTGATTATTTCATATCATTCATGGACTACATAAGCAATAATTAATCATTTGCATTTCATAGTAGTTACCTAGATACATTCCAGCAATTCGCGCTCTTCGAAATTCTTAGTAGGTATGAAGTCCATCTAGAATTCTGTCCGTATGAACAAAATCCATGAGATATCGTGGAACCGACAGTTTGTGTCTCTATTACTTGCAAGCTGCTTACGATACGTTGTTCATTGTTCCAAGTTATGACTACCGCTTGTGGTATGATTTGGTTTACGATTGTGATGTGTTACTCAACTTAATAACTGGTTTTAATAACTTTCCGGTGACTGCATATTCACGCTCATTTTGTACTGGTTAATCATTGACGCTGGTAGATGTTGTACATTCGTTTTGAAATGATATCTTGCTTCTGAAATTGTTTTAACATTTAATTATGTTTGTGAGGGTTCCTGAAGATCATACATGTGAGTAGTCGCTGCACGCATGGGATTTCTGAGCCCCTGTGCAGATGTGTACTTATGTACTGTTTACTCTGGTGAATGTGCGCTAGGAACGCAGCCCGAACGGCGTAATGTTTTGAGTAGAAACGCTAGCAGCAACGGTTCCCAGCTGCTGCCATTCTCCCCTCCGTTGCTGCTACAAGGAGCAGCATTGAAGGGGAGAATGGCAGCAATGGAGGGGAAGATGGCAGCAACTGGGAAGCGTTGCTGCTAGCGTTTCTACCCGAAGCACACGCCGGTTGGGCCGCGTTCGTGCTGCACAGTTATCACAGTAGTTGTCCTCATGTTAGAATTAGACACCATGCCTGGCTTCCCCTAGACATTTGACTCGACGAAATTTTTTTCGAATTGTCGATATTTCTAGTTTTTCGGAAGAGACTCGATTTCATTTGGTCGGGTCAGATGTCAAGTGTCTACTATTTCCGGTCATTTCGCACTGATGGGAGATTTGCTACTGCTATTGAGTTCATTCCAAATGCTTATCATTTTGGGAATCAGCTTTTTGACGAAGCTAAGTGGTCCGTTTTGGCTAACCTAATGTGAAAAGTTTAGCGCAGTTATCTGGGTAAGAACTTCATGAGAAATGCATGTCATACGGCTTTATAGCGTTTTCGAGGACCCCAGAAAGTGTGCTCTTCCTATCCCTGTGAGAAAGCAAAGAAAAACCATTAACTCGATGTTTTCATGTAGAGTGGTTCTCACACTCGTGCTCGCCGTGTTGAATAACCCCAATAAGCACTTCTTCACCGATCATCGTGCAAAGTTGGCGAAAAATCAATAAAGTCGATAAATCGATGAATGCGGATTAACATAGCGCCCCTCATATTTGTATTTAGCGCATTAGGAAACCGCAGCAGACGTGTCTTCACCGATCCTTGAGAAGTTGAAAAAAATCGATAAAATCAGTGGATCGATGCCGCCATTCGAAGCCGTTGCCATATCCATGTTCATAGTTTTGAGAAACCTTGAAAAAACATGTCCTTACTGGCTCTGAACAAAACTTGTGAAAATTCGAGAAGCGGGTGAGTTTGACCAGTACATCTTTGTCCACATCCATCGAACAAACAGGTAAGTTATCCGTAGTTTTGAGAAGTTTCACTGATATTTTTTTCGGCCATCATAGGAATAGGAACATTCTTCTAAAGTAAGATGTGGTTCAACCAAGACATGTGTGTTTAGCGAGAAGCAGCTGCCGCCTCTGAAACCGTCTCAGCCCTCGACACAAAAATGTCAGTTAAAGATTTAAAAGCAGTCTTGTGGTGGTTTCGAAAAGTGGAGGGCTCCGTCCCATCTGATTTAACATGGCATAAACGGGAGCGTTCAAGATCTTGGGCTGTTGAGGTAGCGTGGAACTCTGTATTTTCGCCCTCAACTGCGTGAGTCGGGTTTCTCCTAACATACTCGAAGCGTTCGACTACGCTGACGGCATTCTCATCCTGCTTACATAACGCCTAGTTTCTCAAAGCGTACGTTAAATTAGGGAGAACCGTGGTATCGAAGAGGCAGGCGCGGAGCGTGGAGTTGTTCATCTCCTTCGCTACGTTCTTGGTGCTCTTGTAAGCTCCACAAGCCGCTCGTTTCCTACTGCTTAGCTCTGCAGCGAGGTCGTTCATCATATTGACCACCCAACCTAGACATACGTTGCTGGTACCTTTGGATATGGTCATTCCGTTGAGCGATAATGGGGCATCCGTGACCCTTCCGTCCTCACGAGCATCTTCTTTGTCATGCTTAGGTGAAGATCGATCTTTCCACACGCGTTGTCGAAATGGGCCAGCATCCGTTCCGCTTTGCTGATGGTTGGCGTTATAACGACAATGTCATTGGCGGAACGAAGATGATGTAGTCATCGGTCATCAACGTGCATTCCCACCTGATCTCCTCTAGAGTGACCCTGGAAAGTTTTGGCAACGCACTGTCGCCTTGTCGAACCCTACTCCTGATTTCGACGGTGATGCCGGTGTAGAATGGCGAAATCTTGGTGGTGAAGTTACTGCAGAGCTCATGAAATATCCTAACATATTGAGTTGATAGCTCTGGATTCCCAGGGTTTCTAGGATCGCTTCTGTCTGAATGGAGTCCCGGGTCAAGCGTGATTGATAGATTATCAAGGGGGGTCATAAGGGGGGAGGAGACAAAAGAGGGACGGGGGTCGTGAAAGGGTGTCATATTCGTTGACCATATTCGTGTGCACGTAGTACCAGTCCTGCATATTCCTAGAAGCCGACTGAAAGTTATTCTATGGAGACTACCCAGCTCTGCTTTACCCCCGAGTTACAGGTCTTTATATTCAATAGGAAAGATTCAGCACGGGAATCGCTGAAGTGAGGTTTATTCAATAAAAATGGCCTTTTTTCACGTGTTGGCTTAGTCGAACCAGAAAGGAAAACCAGAAATAAGCGCAAACCTTCCACTATCTGAAACTGCAAAAAAATTGACCGGTCACATGGCTAGGTCTCCTGTTATTCATGTTCATCTACAACCACGTCTATGACAGAGTAAGAATTCTAGGTGGAAATTTTTGCACGTTCGTACTGCCAATCCCAATCAGTCCTGCGAATCGGCAGAAGCCGTTCTGTGGAACACACACAGCTGTGCTTCATATCCGAGTTTCAGATCTCCAGGTCTAAGAGAAAAGATTCAGCATGGGAATTACGGAGATGAGGTTTCGTCGATAAAAATGGCCTTTTTTTTACATGTTTTTATCGACGGAGTTGAATCGCGACGGAGGAAACTATGGAAAAACGAGCTAAATAATTTGGAAGCGCAACCCTTCGGCTATTCAAAACTTTAAAAAAATCGGCGCCTCAATGGGCTAGATCTTCTGCTATCCATGCCCATCTACAACCATGTCTCTGAGCGAGCCAAAATTTTAGGTAAGCATTTTTGCCCGTCCAAATTGCTAGCCCTACTCAGTCCTGCAACCAAATAAAAAGTCATTCCGTGCAGTGTGTTTGATTTCGTCGAATCCACTACACGTGCACGTCATTTTACGTCGTGCAAAAATTATTGCTTCGGAGGGGATCGAACCTCGAACCATGCGGATGGTGTATATCGATGTATTTCGCGATGAATTTCAGGACAATCGCTTGAGTAGTTCAGAACATGTGAGTTCGGAAGGATACTTGCTTACTGCGCACATTTTTACGTTCTGTAAAAAATTGGCCTCAGAGAGGACCGAACCATTGACCGTGTATGCGTTGGCGAAGGTGGTAGGAGAGCTAAACGAACAGTCTTCTCTTTACAGGCGGCCCAGAAAGAATTGAAATTT
>JARK01000598.1:8636-25446 GCA_000688135.1 Ancylostoma ceylanicum
GGGGGGGGGGGGGGGGGGTATGGAGACATCGAAAGGTAAGGTGAATCAATGACTAAGGAAAAGACGAATCATGAGTGAAATCAGCGCGGCTATGCAAAAGCTCTGCTATGTTTGAGCTTTTATACTGTCACGGTAATGATAGGATTTTCCTATGTTGTCTTGATAATCGCGCATATTCTCACCCCGATCAAAAAGCTCAAGCATAGATATTATGATAATGGCGCACATCCTTCATAATCAGATCACGAAGATCAGCGATACGCGCTGCATCAATGAGATCGTAGGAGCCCACGATATGAGATTTTGCGAGTATTATTTTCAGTAAAATGGTGAAAGCTGTCGTTATCTCTGAAATAAGAGACCATTGCTCTTATCTGCTACTATAATACTTTCGTAACATTCTTACACCAGCAGGGTTAAATAATACCTCCATACCTATAATAAGAGTATGCGTAATGATAGCTTGCGGATATTTTTGTTGACAAATCTCCACTAATTATATGTATGTATTTGTCTATCTTCGAGGTGTCTAGTCACAAACTAAATAATTTTATCGAACCTGAACCATACGGTTTCGTTAAATTCTCTTCACTCAGTCCACAAAATCAAACCCATTCCCTTTTCGCTCCTTATTTTAATACATTTGTATATTGCGACTCATTCGATTCCTTGAGCCGACGGTTTTTTCGTGTTACCATTTTCTTCTTCACATATCATCCTACTATTTTCAATCTCTAATGGCTATACTTACATATGAATAATATCATAGTTCCTTTATAACAGCTTTTGAAATTATATATAATTACATGTATTTTCCGCATTCCTTCGCTTATTTTTTTCCAAGGATCATCACAGAGTGATTAATGACGAGAGAGTAGCTTATTTTCAGCACTACACGTAATACTTCCTTAAGAATCTATAGCAAAAATACATATGTACTTCCTATAGTGCCTATCCTATATGAGGTGAGTCATAATTATATGTGTGACTTTTCGGATTTTAAAAAAACAGTTTGTGTTCTTCTCGTGACCGGAGATTGGAGGGAAGTGGATGTGTAGCTCATTTCCTATCCTTTGTTTTTGTTGTTCCTGTACTTGTAAATTTAAGTACATTTGATTTGTGATTGATCCCACTTGCAAAAAATGTATAGCCTCGGCCCTTTTCTGAACCATAAGCGGATTTTCCAGACCATCACTGAAAAAACACGACGAAATTGGAGTTCTTAATGAGAGAGATGTTAGCAACTGTATATAGTATGAAGAGGTGTGGATTATGTCACTGTATATGACATGTTTTGAACCTATGCATGTGTTTTGTCCCCTTTACTTGATGTCTGGTTTACTTATGCAAGCTACATACAGGACCTGTACTTTTTGATTTCTTTGTGTCTTGATAGGCGAGTAGGCAGCCTGAGAAAAACATCTAGGGGAAGTAGGAAGTGATGAAAAGCTGTCGCTCTTTTATAATGAATGAGGGCATGCTCCTTGAATAGATAACAAAAGATAGATGGTAGGCGTCACGACACCAGAAAACATTCTGCCTTTAATGTTGATACTTTTGTAGACATAACCCTCGTGCACGGGATGCGTATGTAAGAGAACAGAATAGGAGGACACATTTTGCAGGAGTAGAAGCATTCATAACAGATGATTCTTAGAATACTAGCTCATGAACATAACAATAAGGTCAAGCCCATCCGTACAAACAAGTACTCCACGATCTTGTCAGCTCACTACGCGCATCTAGTTCCTATAGTTTCTCTCACAAGGGGAATTTGTTGTAAGGAGGCCAGAGAGAGAAAGCGCTCGAAAGTGCACAGGAATTGGGTAGAGTAAGGAGAAAGGTAGGCGATATGCATGAATACTCAACTATCCTTGCGGTTGAAACAGGCTGCACAAGGGTGGCGATGGATTCTGATACCAAAATCCCTCGAAATTTTTCAAAAAGTATCCAATTCAATTTCATTTCATCAGTATTTTGGGACCTTTAACTTGAGCCTTGGGGGGACTAGTTAATGTCATTCGTTTAAGGGCAGAGGCGAAACGAATCACATTTGCCTTTGTGTTTTTTTTTCATGTTTATTTTTCCTTTTCTTCGCGTTTGTTCCTGTTTTCATCTAATGCTTCCTGGAAGGGGAAACAATGTCTTGGGCAATCGAAAATAGTAAATATATAGCGAAGAAGTAAAGGAAAACGGTCCTTAAAAAAGGATCAAGCGAGCGATAAATTGGTATGAGGGGAAAATTGGGACTAACTCTTTAACTCATAGTAGTAATTTAAAAGGACAACAACAGGTCATAAATTGGGACGCTCTTTCGTACCACATTTACTAGTGGCAGGCAGTAGTCCGCATACGCTCACCAATAACGGATCTGTTCATAGCACTGAAGCAGAAGACCATCTCCGCCAAGTCCATGAGAGCACGTGGTAAGAGTCGTTTTCGGCTACGGATCTCACTGTGCTCTGACTAACACAAGTCGAACGCACTGGTAGAGGAGGCGTTTGATAGGATAACTCGTAAATAAATAACATCTTGAACCACTTTCAGGCCTATGAGGAAGTTATGTAGTTGAAACGTAAGGCCAGTAAAGACGCGCTCATATACCAACCTTTGAAGCACAGAAGCAAAAAAAATATTATCACGACAATATGCCCAGGTTCGATGAAGAGAGTACATGGAGATTGTTAAACTAGTGGCAGGATTTATGAACTTTCGTGAAAAGGCTCTAACCCAACTGCTCATAGAGAATGGGCGCGTTTTTCGAGTAGAGTATGATTTCTCTGTTCCTAACAATGCTTGTCATCACTGTTAGAAATAACTCAACCGAACCAGGACAACGTGCATCCACCTTTCCTGAGGAACTCGTCCTTCTTCTACGAAGGAATGTAAGTCAGAACTTGACCTGGAATGTTCATGAGTCCTACCACAGACTTTAAATAAGATAGGCTGATATTCCCATGAATAGTTGACTGCATTCAACTTCAGGTGTGTTTTTCTGCACGAAGAGATGCACTAACCTCGATCAACAAGCCTGGATTCTTTGCATTTTAAAAATCCTCAGCTACTGAGATGAATCGAAAACTATTGCACAAAAAATCACACTTGAAACATCAAGTGACTGGGATCGACGTCGCTGTGATCATCGAACCATTTTCTGCACTAGTCTTACACTAGAGGAAACTAGAGACTATACAGGGGCACTTTACCCAGATACATACCTAACAAGAAAATTCATAGGAAGACAGTCCAGAAGTCGTTGGATTCAGGGCCAAAGACTGCGTGTTGACGGGATAGCCATGCAAGCTGTATAATTCTCGCTTGTGCAAAGATGTTTTCTAAGCAAACCACACATGTAATTTGTATAACACTTCATTAAAATGCTTTGACGCAGCTGTCCACCTCAACATTCCACGACTTTGCATTATACGTGAATCATTTCTAACAACAAAATGACTCATCCGTCAGCAAAACAACTTCTTGAACAGTGTAGAAAGCACAAAAGGATTTGATTAACATTCCAGGATCAGTTTTGTATTTAGCTATCCAGGATTCGAGGAGGGTTTTGAATGCAGAGCAAGTGTAAAGCTAACCGGATTTCTACTTATTGTGTAGTTCATTCTATGTATTCCATTATGAGCCAGGAGGAAGAAGCAGAAGTATAGGTGTCGTACGTGTGTGAATATATTTGTCCTGATCCATTTTTTTGAGAAGAGTATCACCTAATACAAGGCCGATTTCCCATTTCTGCACTATTTTCTTACTGGAAATAACCCGTTGGCCTCGACTAACCTGCAACGACCGGCGTGACTTCAGCCTACACACGTAAAGCAAAAGTCGCTCGAGGATGACACGAGAAAAAAAAAACCTACGCTTAGAGCAAACTTTCTGGTATGCTATAAGTACTCAGAAGGGAATTGTTGGTGACATCTCATAGTCTTACCATAGAAAAGCGCCGCAAGTTCTTGGAAAAGACTCTGGATGGTTCAGATAATAAGCGTTCACCTGCTTGCAGCTGCAGACGTTTGGAAATAAACAAGCTGAGAATTCTACGAAAATCTACAACAATACATTACGTTGTTGCGAAACCTGCTGCTGATTTTCGAGCCCTGAAGTTTGAAATGATGCAATGCAACAAAATACAATGTACTGAATCATTGAGTAGGCTCGAGAGCCTTGAACCAAATCTTACACTTTCATAACAGTATTAGTCGCGGATGGAACCTTGTCTGCCAATCTCTGAACTGAGAAGCTGAGAAGTAGTAGGATATTTTACCACTTTCTATTGCCAAAGATTTTCTGTTCGAAGAGAGACTCTGAATCGAAGGATAAATGGTAGCTCATGACTTTCGAAGCCATCTTACATTTTCTATACTTTGTCATGGTTTCGTAGGTTATTTCATTGTTACCCTGACCAGATATACACATTGAATGACTGCTATGTCTCACATTGTCCACATTTTCGTTCTAAATGTTATCCAAGATTTTGTGATAGCACTACAGTTGTACTGAGAGATTGAAAGACCAGGTACAATTTCGTTGTTTTCTGAAAAGAATGCCTATCAACCTAATGTTTGATCAGTGTAGTATGATGTGTTACAGGTTCTGAGTAATAGTACATGCCTTATTTCAAAGATAATTACGGTACACTAATAAGGGAATTCTCAAAAGGTGGTAGCTAGCAAATTAGATAGACCTTTATTTCCCAGGATATGGAAGAGGTGTGGAGGCGTTGAACAGAAATCAGTGACACATAGAGCAGAGATTCAAGTGTGAAGCGCTTCTACTTACGTAGAGCTGCTGATTAAGGCACTTAGCCAGGGATCATCGCTTCTGAATAAGGAAACCGCGTGCGTATGCGTGCATGAAATCGGCTTTAGACTCCTGAGCTCTGCAGTTCGGAGAAAGACAGCTTACGAATTTAGCAAGTAGAATATCAGCAGGAAATTAGGTCCAAAAAGTCTAAAACTCCTCTGTGCATGATTTTGAAGAAGACGGGGTCTTATAATAAAGGAGAAAAACCCGGAAATGCCACATAAGTTTTGACGTATGGCTTTAGATCCGTTGTAGTACTCAATCACGTTCATTTATTTGCTTTTTAGCTATCGTCAATTTCAAAGGCAGCACCCACGGAAATTTTCGACTCTAAGATCTCAGCATTTTCTGGAGGTATCGAAGTCGCTCAACACTCCCATAAAGACAGAATTTTCCATTCGCACCAGAATCCTTCTCTTTGAAGTCCAAAATCATGTTGCTTTCGTCAGAGGTGGTCGAGTTGCGCGAGCCATGGGATGCCGACCGATAGCGAAAGATCGATAAGACCGTCTTTTCCATCAAGTGGATTTTGGTAAAATCAGTTAATTTTTATAAAATTCGGCCTCTTCGCACTGTTGCAAAAGAAATAAAAAATGGGAAATTATCGATCAACAAAGAGGTCATTCAGAAACCAAAACATCGTGGGGTTCCCTCACAGTGGAAAAATGACAAAAAAAATTGGAATTTCGTAAAAAAAAACTATCTCTAATACCAGTCATTCAGCTATAATAACCGTAGAGCTTCGATGATTAAGGGTCACAATTATGAGGAACAAAATTGAGAAATTTGGGAAGATCGGAGTATTTCCCAGGGCATAACAAGGAAATTCACCAGAGAAGGGGATGGTTTGGCGAATAGATCAGCTGGCAATCGATGTTTCTCGCGCCCCAAAAAGATTTCGGTGCTCTAACACAACCGAATGCAACCGAGAAAACACGTACAATCAGCTGAGAAACAAGTCCATCTAAATTTTCGATTTCATTGAAAGTAAGTGAAAGGACGCTTTCAACGCTGTTTATGCCGCGAAGGTATCCCCCAAGTCCTAGGTTTTCCAAAGCGTTTGGGATGTTCGCAACGAAATTTTCCGTGGGTGCTGCCTTTAGAAAACGTAGTAATTCAGTATGGTGGGTGTGGATTGCACACGAAGTATATTCTCTACGCGTGATTGTATTTTTCATCGGCGAAAATGGAGTTGAGATTCACTTCCCATTTGTCGATATATTGATCTGTCCTACAAGTTTTGACTTGTTCGTAGACACGCCGCGAACACCTTAACATGTTAGCCGACAAGCCAGTACAGTGGCTATCTAAGAAAGTAACAAGTCAGAACATGTAGGACAGGTCAATATATTGACCAATATCAGTTGTCCCACCAACTCCATTTTGGGAAGCGGCCAAGACGTGTGCCGCGATACGCGACCGCGCCGCACGTGTTCTCGAATGCAAGCTAGTCCTTCTGATTCGGCTCACTGATTTTCATTAATGGCTACCTTCTTACAGTTTGGTGGCTCCGATAGCATTGATTTGTTCCATCCGAGCCTAGAGAACTTTTCTGAATTTCTCCACAGCACTGCTCCAACCTTTAAAGGCTGCTGCTGCGACGCGTACAAGGGTGGACCAATCACAGCTCGACAGTGTCCTCTTGTCTCACAACCGCTCAAGTAGACGTTACTTATTGATTACTTAATGCACACTTTTCAAGGTGAGCCACGGAAAAGCCACAAAAAAAGCAAAAATGGACAAAGGCTGCTAAAGATGTTCCGTTTCTGTCATCGCTTTGTGAATACCGCTAATTTGCTGATTTCAGCGCAGATTTTCCATTCATACACATTTTGCGAAGGACAGCCACAGTTACTGTAGATTATACTTATTCAAAGATTTCGCAACGTTCTCTACTCCCATCTAATGCGAAATTCCTGCAGCGCTGATTCATTGCGTTAAGGGGCCCTATTCCTATCAGTCTAGACGCATATCACTGTAAGTGAATCAAGCGTTCACACTTCCGCATACACGACTACTTAGGATTTTACATTTCCGAGTGCTTGATTACTAATTTATGATGTGTCCCATGTGCCTGAAGATGTGGATCATCACGTCACCATCATCATCACATCTTAAGGGCTCATAGAGCGGCTATGCGTACGAGCATGCCTCCGGATGCGAGCGTTGAAGGGGATGAAATTGCTCTAGACATTTAGGAGATTTCGGTGCTGGGACCATCACATTTGCAGCACGCGATCCCCCAATCCTGAAGTATTTTTGAGAAAATATTTGGTTGAGGCACCGTCCCACTTCTTCAGATTTTCGCATAAAAGATTCTGCAGTGACTGCTGAATAGAATGATATATGTGATTCCGTGCGAAAGCACCGAAAAAACCCGTTTTCGAGCAGTGATTCTTGTGGAGCAAGTGGGCGGGGCCGAGGGGTGGGGCAAAAAAGCCTTCTGATTAATTCACTCCAAGTAGCGCACCTTCTGAGGAAATCCATACTACTCGGAAGAATTTCGCATCCACTTTCTGAACGAGTAAAAAACACGTTTCGCGTTTGAGGAGCACAGGATTATATGGAGAGTAAACCCTACGTATCTTGGCTCCGCCCCCATTCTCCCCGAAACATGGAGCCTGAAAACTAGTTTTTCGGCAATACTGTACGGAATCACATATACCATTCTGATCAGCAGTCACTCAGGATCCTTTTAGTGCGAAAATTATTTCAAAAAATGATTTTGAAATGAGACAGTCCTTTTGCTGGACATACTTCGCAGGGTAAGCAGGATAAATATATCCTGTGCCAACGAGAGCTTTAGTTAAGCTGCTGTACTGTATTTTTGTATTACTGTATGTGCTTCTCTCACAATGTACTCTTTAGTGTTCCAAAGGTTCTGCTTCGTTCTCAAGTTCCAGAATTCCATGCAAGTTCTGGATTCTTACACAGTGAGCCTTTGAATATGTAGACAGGCTAGAATGCTCGTACGATGAGCATAACTTTGCAGGTTGCAGACTTTTCTGCAAAATTGCGGCAGTTTATTTTCGGGCCTTTCATTATTACATCATGATCATGTGCTTATATCAATGCGAGAGAACTTCCTACTAAATCATCTGACATACGTGTCCACTAACTACATCAAATCATATGGTGAGCAATGAATCAAGTAGTTATCTACAAAAATGAATGCGTGGGAAAACGTGACACTGACTTCAAGTCGGAAAAAACGCTTTCGAAGCAAAAAAAAATTCCTGCGGGGATCGCAGCTAATTTTAATTTTCGAAGTAATGAGCATCGAAAGCAGGGGAGCCCTTCTAATGGGCTTTTGTGGATGATTTGATTTATTAATTGTTTCCTCTGAACCTTATTGTTAGAAACGCAGAGAAATCATGCCTGATTGCTGCAAAATCGTGTGGCGGGAAGTATTAGCTTGTGTCCACCGCCATTCCAGGTACAAATATCTTTTTTTTTATTTTCAATCCAAATTTCCATCATAACGTCGGAACATTCATTATGGATTCGTGATGTAAATATTAATTGCCAATAGCATCATCACATTCAATCTCACAAGAGAAAAAAAAACAGAAGTTAAGCTATTTGACCAATTGCGTCAAGAGCTCATATTCATTTCACACCATCTATAATCGAACATAACGATGACGTTCCAAATTGTTTCAAATACCTCACTGTACTCATGTAAATGGCAATAGCGAAAATGCTAGAGGAGTGGAAAGGAGCCGAAAAACGAGAGGGAGAGGGGTGGTGTGAGAAAAAAGTGGAGATTCCATCAGATTTTATAAAGAAGACAGACCAGAAGGGCCATATCCATTTGTAAATTGATTTCGAGTATAAATAACTGACAAAAATGTCTTTTAAAAAATAATAAGTAGCGTATAGAGGTGCTAGATTCCTAAGCTTCAAGTCTAGAAGGAGACAGATGTGTTGCACGGGTGTGGGATGGTTATGAATTATGGATTACTTGTTTTCTCGTTATCCAAATGTCTTGCTATATTTGGTATCTGGATACTCGTGAATGAATAGGCTGCTGAAGCAGGTTTCCAATCGAAGCTGGCTTCTTGATTCTCTTACTTTCTGTATAATATACAAAGCACAGAATACCTCTCAACTGTTCAGCCGCACCGCACCACGCACGCGGCGCGGTAGGGCAGCTGGGTGCTCATGCTTGTCGATATTAACATTCAGCCTATGTTTTCCATAGATTTCCCCTGTGTCTTTGTTTCCATATCAAAAACAATGGAAAATATAAGCAAAGCATCAATTTTCGAAACACGAATGAAAACAGCCAATTGCCCTATCGCGCCGCATGGCTGATGCGGCGTGGCAGAAACCTCGAGCTGATCCTGCAGTCAACCCCGAGGTTCACATGATCGTCACATTGTGGTCCAGACCCAACCACTCCCATTTTAGATCTCCCGGTGCTTTGTATAGCTCTAAGGTTCTTGTAAGACTTCGGCAGGATTTCCTTTTGAGAAAGCCCTGCAAAATGTGAACAGATGAATTTTTTACTGGAAATCTCTGCAATAACAACGATGAAGCCCTCTCTATAGCAAAATATCCGAGCGTTCCTATTCAATGCGTGCGGATCAAAGATCCCATGGAATCCATATTTTGGTAGAGTAATTTAGTCAAGACCGTGTGCTTACTGGTTCTTCACGAAAATCCAGAACGAGCGGGATTTTCATTTAATTAATTACTCATTATCGGGATAGTCTGAACTTGAGGTCCGATGTTGTGAGCATTCGATGCCCCACTGTGGAGGTTATCATGTACAACTTTGCGCTGTGTTGTTTTGTTATACTTGTAATACCTAAGATACACCTTCTACCAGGGCAAGTCTTGTAAAATTTCACATAAGCATTAAAAAATTTAGCCTTTTCGTGTAGCGTGATTTGTATCTCAGCAGTATTAGTTCTACCACCCTTGTTTTCGCGTTGTTCTCTGTTTTTGTCGTCTCACTTATATTCTTGTTTTATAAACGTATGATTATCCAAGTTTGAGGTTCAACAAAGCAACAGAAAGTGATGCGGGACCAATTGTTCACCATAAATTACGTACCAAAAATTACATAGAAAAAAATGAGCGAACCGTAAGGGAAATGGGTATGGATGGAAGCAAACCAGTGGTCCATGAATCCATCCGATTTTTGAGACATTACTGGGACAAAACCAGCATACAACGAGTTAATTAGGTTATTTGTACCAATCCGACGCGCTATTTCTTATTAGATGAATACACCCTCGTGTTTGCGAAGAAGGTCTGACAACAGATAGAAACAAGTCATCCAGAAATCCCACACTTTTGACTGATTCGCGTAGTTGGGTAATTTGGAACCGTACCAAATTCTCAAGCCCGAAGGTGAAAGAGAGAGGTGAACGAGCGGAGATGAAATGTTCCAGGTATGTAAGTTGGAAAAGCGAAGATTATGACATGGTCGGAAACAAGGAATCTAGGAATGACAACCAGATTTTTTGCCAGAATTGGATAGATAGGGATGAAGAAAAGGTGATCCTGGCCCTCATATGTCCTGTAAGAATTACGAAGTTATCCTAGCTTTTCCTCACAGGAATACAATGCCTTGTTTTTCGGTAAAACTTTAATCCATGCTACATACGATTATGTGGTATTCTAACAAGAGCTACCCTTTCCACGATCAGCCAGAACGCCTAGAACTACTTGTTGACAAACTTTTGGAGAGCAAACTTCTGATCGCATCTGAAACGTGCTCGTCCCAAAGCTCGTTGACAACTTGCTTTTGCCCTACGTCGCTGACAAGTTGCCGGTTCCAAAGCTTGTCGACAACTTGTTTTCACCGTTTCTTGCCGAAAAGTTGTCGGCAGTATAAACTTGTCAGCAACCTTATTTCGGCATATTCTCGCCTACATTTAGTCAGCGAAGTGCGAGCTGAAAAGGATCTAATATCTTGTTTTCACCCTTATTTGCCAACAACTTGTCGACAAACCGTCCAACATAAAAGCTTGCTGGCAAATTGTTCTTGTGAGAGGGTGGTCGACAACATTTTGCGAATGTTCCTTTTTAACAACTATCCAGGGGAAAACATTGCTGAGAATTTGTTTCTGAGGTCCAGCTGATGTCAAACTTGTCGGCAACGATTTGTTTATTTAAAGGTTGTCTGCAAGTTGTTCTTTTGCAAAGGTAAGTTGACAACTTGTTTTGGGGGTTCTGAGAAAGGTGTGAAGATGAGTATGGGATGCAATGGGTGTGGGTAATGATGCTCCGAAACGGGGCGGACAATGTCTCTGTGATTGGTCATTCAGTGGAATGACCAATCACAGAGAGATTACCCTCCCCGCTCCGCCCCGTTATGGTCCACATCTGGATTCTATTGGTGTTGGGAGTTTTGCAAGAAGGACCTTGCAGTTTTAGAATTTCCAGAAGAAGGAATCGCTGAATCGCGCATCAGCTGAAAAAATAAGTATAACGTAAAATTAAGTGCCACGAAAAATGGGACAAAAAATTTAGGAGGTTTATAGGTCAACTGATGGGAACACGCTTTTCTTTCCTTGGTTTCTAGAGAACTGAATCAGTTTTCACAATCCTCCTAGAAGAAGTAAAGCAGCATCGTTGGGGAAGCCGACGCTGAGGTGGTGAGTATGTGAGAACGAGTACGGGTTTAAATGTTATTTACGTGATGAAATTGTTCTTTTTCAAGAAATCCAATGCGGAAAAGGATAGATTGCAGAAACGATATCAGATATTCTATCTATACATGTTTGGATGTTAGACGATAGTCTATTTATACATTTTCCATAAATCCTTTTTCCCGGAAGTGCTGCATGTGCACGCCTACGAATGTTCTTTCTCACCTCGTGCATGCAATATCCTGGTGCAAATGCCCTGTTTCCTGAACAATGCGTTATACTTACTAGGCATATCCGCCTCAATGCTAGTGTTATTGCTGTGCACAGCCGTGAAATCCGTGGGGACCTTTTTTATGAAAGCGCTTTCTGCAATACGGTAATGCAAAAACCTTGTCATGTCGCTGTTAACGCCCCTATATTGGGGCACAGGTAAGAAATTGCATTAAAAACCATGAGCTTCTCACGCTGTTGCCTTCTTGCCTAGGTTGAATGTATTGGGCTCTCCTCTACGGCGAGTAAACTTGTGCTGTGTTACTACGTTTACCCCAGGTAATCTCAATGATGCTTGGGATTCTTGGATTGCGAAAAGATCACACGGGTAAAGTCCAAATATGGGTACAATCACCGCAACCTTCCAAAGAAGAAAAGTATTTGACTCTCAGACAACATATACAAAAGTGAGATTAAGTAAATCCGTGGGTGTGACCTTAGGTTAATTAGGTTCAATGTTTGACGTCATAGACCTAGTCACATTGTTAAGTGCAGCGTGAAAATGCTCCATTTATCCGTACACCCACGATGGTTAGGTTTTCGCTTTTGACCAACAAAGCTTTCACTCCGTCCCGGGATCGGCAAGTTGATACCAGGGTCCGAATGCATGCATCATTGAGATTACCCAATGGTGAGATCTATGGACCTTCCCTGGACGGATGTCACCAACAGGCAATTCTGAAGCGGACGAGTTTTCCAGAGAAAATGAATATGCTATGCTCGATAGACTTGTCTCAGACTACTACGACAGTTTATGATGGAATAAGAGAGTTTTTTTTCAAAATTTGCTGGGCAAACTCGTCCAATCCAGAAAAGCAGGTAGTCGAGAATCTCCGCGGGAATGTTCATGAATACCGACGCAATGTGAAAGTGTCAATATCAAAAAAATTTACTCATCGTTAGCAAAGGCATCAACTCGTTTACCCTAGGTATTCTCAGTGTTGCACCCAGGCCCAGGTTCCATGACAGTAGAAAATAATAGTATATTTATCACTGTTAACCAGTTCAGGTTATTTCACACTAGGGATGAGTGGTTAGTCTCGCATACCAAGCACAATAAGTTCATCCATGGCAGCAGATGTAGGAAAGTTCATGTGAGAATGGGCAATTCTGTAGGTTTCGATCGTAGGTTCCAGAAAAACAGGCAAGATTATGGAGATCAGGGCCACTGAGATTACCCAAGGTAAACTTATTGGCGACCATGCTATGAACTTATTCACGATCGTGGTGTTAACATGTTTACCCTGGGTAATCTCGATGACGTATGGGGCTCTAGATGGACTACTGAACAGAGTTTTACTTTAGCTCTCCCTTTCTTCAGGAAAAAAGACAGGATTTTCCAGAAATCGTCCACAAAACGCTCATTCCAGCAATCCATCAACGGATTCCAGCAAAGTGGAGCGCCTCTCCTCTGCTCTGTTTCCCAGGAAGGTAAAGCTGAGGTAAATTGCTGGACATGGGATGTGTGAGCTTGAAGTTGAAGCCTCAGAAAACAGCTGTACTTCTGAAGCACCGGAAGTCCATTCACATCCCTTTATAGTCACCACGAACTCATTGAGAAAGGAATTTCTTACAGTAAACACGATAGTACGTACAACGGATGAGAATAAAGCATTTCCTCATCCTGAAATAAGCAATATGATGTTTCAGGGAACAAAAAGCTCTCACAGTGTTATTATGAACTATTATTATGAACTACGTTGTTCAGGAGAAATGCTAACAAGGTCACTAAAGGTGTACTATGAGATCAATTCGCCGTATTAAGCCTCACAGGCACGGATATATACGTGGTTCCATAACAGGGATCTGGAGAAAACAAAAAAATTAATGGACTCAGGAGAGAGAAATTTGATCGTGAGTTTACTTGCAGTAATTAAAAGTTGCGTCAGAGGGAATGTGAGCAAACAGAATAGCCCATTCACAGTGAATTATCGCGGTATGCGTGAATATCCTTCGTAGATGACGGGGGAAATTTGGAATGGCGTTCATTTGGAAAAGATAACGTTCACAACAGTAAGGCACTTTTTGAGGCACCTGCATGGGAAAAATTTGTCCACCTAACATTCAGGAAAATCGGCTTAGTGAAATGCCCATGCAGAAACAAGGCCTTGATCCGAGCCTATGCGATTTCTGCAGGAGTCCTCAACCAGTGGAAATGGGAAAAATCCAAAGTAATTACCTCTCTACTAAAATTTTACAATATGTAGTGGTGAACGCAGAAAGTGGGCGAGACGGGGGACGTAGGAAAAAATTGGCATCACCACCGTTTTCGGGACCTAGACGGCAAATAAAAGTCATAAAAATATTTAGGTGAATATTTAATAATTAATAAATATTATTTAAAGAATAATAACAAAGATATGCAATAAATACACTGATGAAAATTATTTATTCTGAAAATTCCGAAAATTCGGCGACCTATCCTCGGGGGCCTATTCCCCCACCCCCTCCCTATACCCTTCGTCCGCCACTGATACCACGTACTACGCACGTAAATATTCGAATCCAAGAGATTTATAGAAAATATGTATAGAAAATAACAAGGTTATGGAGCCGAAAATTGGTAATTAGTCAAAGGCAGCACCCACAGAAAATTTTTCTTTGAAAATTCCGAAATTCCTTGGACTACTCAAGCTTAGCGAGTCTAGACCCTACTTCGAGATCATCGAGATAATCAAAAGTGACGAAGTTTATGGGTTCGAAAATGTCGAGCCTCGGGAAGCCAAGAAAGATTGGACAAGTAATCTGCCTAAAACTACCTCTTGTAACTTTCCTGGTTAGGATTCATGAACTCATAACCAGGCCAAACCAGGATACCAGCCCAACTACTGGTCTGCGTCTCCTAACATCGTATTATCCTTAAATTAACCTATCATGCTAGCCATCGTTGGTTTGCGTGGTTAGCGTCGCATGTATCTTAGCTCAGTGGACCTTCCATCCGTTCTAGCTGCATGGCTTTGCAACTCATTCTTTTTCTGAAGGTTGAGCATAATCAAACTTCGCAGTCCTTGGGTGCAACATTGAGACAACGCAGGGTGAATGTGTTGATGCCTGTGTTAATGATGGGCTATTTTTTTTTTCAGGGCGCCAACACGTTTACCCTGGGTAATCTCAATGATGCATGCGGCCCGTGGTTCTACAGAGGCTTAGCCAGAAAATCCGGGTACCAAAACTAGAGAAGACAACTCTATCACTCAGAGACTGCTCTAGTAACTAAGTGCCACACGGATGGCTTGTGTTAGGTTCCTGTCTTATATGAGTAGGGCGGTGTTAACACCGGCGACTAAAGAGCAGACAACATGTTGTTTAACCAAAATTGACGAAGGATTGATTCACAAAAGCAGAGGAGTGAAAATACTTTAGTCCTAGGCTCCTACGCTTTTACACTAACCGGTTTCGGGGCTTGAACTAGACCGGAAGTGCAGGTTCCTTGGCGCCCCCGGGTCAACGACCCTTTCATCAGTAGTTCCCAAGGAAGCTTCAAAAGTTCTTAGTAACTGCTACTAACGGAATATGGATGAGATAGCAAGATCTAGATGATGAACAAATGAACGGAGCTATGTTACTGCTCTAGCTGTGTGTATTTATGTGTGTTCGTTCGGAATTAGACATCACAGAATAAACAATCTAAAGGGCATCTGTCCATTAGTCGGGAAGAAAACAAGGATCACAAGATTGTAACGTAAACAGTCCTCTGACGAGCACATATTTTCAAGTCTTGATTAATTCGCCTTTGCCACCTATGAATTTGCTAGCTGTTTTAAAGACGAAAATGGCGAAGGATGGACGGGTTATCCATATAAGGTTATCCGACATCGGTTATCCGGTCATTTTTGGCCATTCCTCTACCGGCGTAGTTATCCGGGTCCTGAAAAATCTCCCGTACGCTCACCCTGTTATGTAGAAGGTGCTAAGTTACGATATTTCCCTTCATGGTAAGAGTAGTGAAGGACAGAGGTATTCCTGAGTGCTCCAGTCCAATACCCATATTCCTACATTCAGGGAAGTTCAAACGGTCAGTTAAGTGCGGGCCAGTGCCACGATACCAGCGGTGTGCGGGGAGTATCAGAGAGCATGATCAACGCATTATCGGTCGAGGAGTGCAGCAGACATACAGAGTGTCACGCCGCGCCGCGGCACCGGCCCGTATCTAATTGGCCGTGTGGAGTTCCGCGTACTTCAACGACAGCATGCCTCATCTACACGGGTATGTATAAATATTGCCATTTAAATATAACAATAAATGATATGTAATGTTGCCATAAAACTATGCAGTGAAGGAACAAACGACCTTCAGAAGACCACAAAAGGAAGGGCGGGTGAAGAGAGAGAAAAGAAGGCAGGTAAAGCTGAAAACTGGCTTGAATTTGCTCAATTTATGCACATAATCACAAATTCCGCCTATTCTTCACCACTTTTTGCACAGGAAGAAAAATCGAGTCTAGTGAATAATGCAGGATAGGCCACACAATATGCACTTTAGGAGTCCTTATTCGGCAGGTTCGAGGGGCATATCTTGGGTTTCACAACCCTGACTAGCCCATCTTCTTCAAAATTATCTCCACATCACGATCTTTGTTTCTTTCGCATGTTTTTCCGGTGAATAAACTGTGCTTACCTCTGAACCTCCGACATAAATAACTCAACTGAATAAAGCCTTCCAAAAGAACACAAAGAACCTAATAACGAAGCTCATACAAAAGGAAATTACTTGATTTTTTTTTATTGTGAACAGCAGCAAAACACCTAGCTGTCTTATTTCGGAAAGTCTGTTTACGTTTATCTATTAGGTCGTCAAGTATGAAATGTCTGATTTTTTGAGAGGTCAGTTTGACAGCTGGTATCTTCGGGGTTTCTTTAGCTCCACTCTCATCTTTCTTTCCTTTATGAAGGTAAATTCTTCCTCTCTCAAAATCACCTATTTAATTTCTGACGACCTTAAAAATTTTTGTTTGAGAGGAACTTTTGTGAAACTACTCAAAGACAAAAAATCGTATCATTTCGAAATATGGGTTCCATCACGGAGCCTGTAAAGTAAGGACAACTCGAAATCTATAATAGAACGAATCGTAACACAAATTCAAAAATCGTCAAGATTTTCGCGCGCTTGGCGGCGCGCGGTT
>JARK01000599.1:0-12803 GCA_000688135.1 Ancylostoma ceylanicum
CTAAAATACTTCCAAAAATACTTTGTACTTGATCAACTTCATGGCTTTCATCATCCATTTTATATTTTCAAATTCGATCGTCTGATGTTGGAATAAGCACTGAATTTTGCTCTTGAAATTTTGCCCAACAAATCTACAGAATGAAGGAAACTCTAGCTATTCAACCTATGTACTTCTCCCTGGCTGCCCAATAATGCGTCCGCCACTGACTGCCATTGACTTCTGCGCAGTTTTTGAACGAGGAACCGGCACTATGTGCACTGCACGGCAGTTGTAGAAAGAAAGTGACGTTTTCTTAGGTATCTATCTGTCTGTTTCTCCTCAAGTGTTGTTCTCATACACGGTACCACGCAAATTGGACGTGACAGTAATCCTTGAAAAGAACTTACACAATGGTTTTTCCAAGGTTTTTAAAAATGTAAGCGTGCTATTGGCTTCGGTTCTAGTGCTAGTGTCTCTCTAAAGACCATTAACAAATTTGCTACAATGTGCTCAACCGGTTGGCACACATGGTGCGACGCGTGCGACCGCGTGCTCAACCGGTCGAGCACAAATGCTTTCTCGAGAAACCGCCCGTGCAGCATGCGGCGCACCATGCCGAGAGTGTAAGCTCGCAAATGTGTTAAAGAGTGAGATTGACATTCAAAAACAGCTTTCGGAGGGAATGTCAGTGTAAGGAAGTCAAACAGCAGGACAGAGAGTGAGCTATTTACAGAAGAAACTTCTGTAACTGTCCTCTGCAACTTTCGGCAACTTGCTGATGTAGTGGGTGAAAATATGGAAATCGTCCGCTTTTGTTCACCATCACAAGAATTTACGTACATACGTTTCCTTTTTAGTACCAAACTGGGGGTGCAGTAACCCTGTCCATTTGCTCATTTTGAAATCTGTCGAAGAGGGTGGTACATGTCTTTTAATTTATTTTTTTATTATTTTAACTAATTAGCTCCACAACTTCTCAACATTCTTAGAAAGAGGATTTTAGATGAGTTCCAGTGAGTTAACTGCTGCATACACCTCTAGGTATTTACATGAATACTCATACATACACGCATACACATATGCATACACCCCTTCACCTATACCCTCTGTACTTCCGACTTCCGACTTCCGGTACTTCCGATATTCCGGTGATTTTTGGAGCTTCCGACTTCCGAGTTCCGACTTCCGAAATTTCAAATCTGACTTCCGCTCATCCCTGGTTCTCAAGTTGTTACAAGAGTTACTACAAGTAGGGAAACGTGAAACTTTGTTCTATGCGACTAAGCCATTTTCAGGGATACTAGTCGTAAGTGCAAAGCGACCTAGAAATGAAACATGCTTCCTGCCTCCAGTGAAGGGAAGATGTAGAGCCAGTCTCGAACGGTGAGCTTTTCTCTTTGTTTTTAATATAGGATTCCTCACATAAGGTCGAGAAATTATGTTCCTTCAGCAAAAAAAAAACGCCAGTTTATCATCCTTTTGAGGAAACAATTACTAGGGTTCTCGGCATACCTGCAGCGACTGTGATTGGTGGCCCCACGATCGTACTAACAAACATTACGATCCTTGCCGTGATCATTCAACACACATTTATTTTCGAAGAAAATCCTTGTGGTTGCGTGATCTATTTTAACTGAATCTCAGGTTAAATCGCAGGGCGACCAAATCATTCCTCACTCGGAGGTGGGCGTATTTCAATTTGTGGAATCTTCTGTGATTATATTCGTTTCTCTTGCGGTCTCATAAGTAAATCGTTAAGTGTCTTGCTTCTGTTCCTTGAAAATTCCTCGGGTTCCGATTCTTATGTGGAAATTACTCAGTGCAGTAGGCTCTTGTACTGGATTTGTTGAGGATGTGATGTAATCCCCATCTTTTTCACGTAGTATCTTCGTTGTTCCCAAACTTCAGTATTTTGGATTGGTTTTCTATTCGTTCTCTAAAACCAGTTTCGCTCCTTTTCAAATTATCGGTGCCCTACAAAAAGTACAATAAATTTTAAAAAATTTCAGGTGGCTCAAACATAGAAATTTAACCAGTCTAATATGACAAAGCACCCTCCCAGAACTAGTTAGGACGCACAATTCCGGTGAACAAAATTTTATATGCATAGCTTATTACCACTTTGTAAGGAAGAGAAGGAGTGCAGTTTCATGTTTCGAGTTCTTAATGGGATAATAATTAATAATTTAATGCCGTTCATTGCCCGAACTATGTCCAAGCACGCGATCCAGTCGCGGCAACTGAATCGCTCCTGCAAAACTCTGTCGCGGCGATCATATTGCATCGTATCAAGAATGCGAAGAGCTAGGTGAAATATGGCATGTTGACGATTAGATGATTGAATTTAATTTCAGATGGTTCTACAATGCAACAACTAATCGCTGCCACCTGTTCCGCTATGGAGGATGTCGCGGTAACGAGAATAACTTCTCTGACAAGCATGAGTGCAGAAGGACATGCAGAAGAAGGTATCTGGATAACACAACTCCAGCTGAAACCGGCCAGACAACGGTGGGACAGGCTCAACTGTGAAGGTGGATGCGCAAAGGAGTCACTTCGCTTAATCAAGAAAACTTCTATAAAGATTAAAATCTAGTTTCCATTCAGTTATATTGAAAATAAATAGGAAAGATGGATTGTTCGGGTTCGAAAAAAGTGCTAGTTCATTATTCATATGAAAATTTCTTCAAATTATTGGGTGCGTGCAAAATTTCCGGGGCAGCTGGTGATTGTTCACTGCTTAGCATGGTCTTGCTCCTCGTGATTGCAATATCATGCAATGGTTTTCATTTGTTCTGGTTGCCTGGAACATCTGCTACCCATATCACGCTGGCACGGATCTATGTCAAAGGATTGCTGTGTTTTAGGAATGAAACTATGTAATGCTACGTTCAGACAGCTAATTCGTGCGAATCAGTAATGGTTGCGCCTCTCCCACCGTTCTCTGGTCGTTTCTAGACACCAAAAGGAGCAATGGGTCTCCACCTATTATTCTTCCTCAATCTTCGAGAGTTCTTCCATCAGATTCGGATTCTCTCAGTGTTTGCTTGCGGGCGATAGAAAGGAAATTACCTTCTGCGTATGAAGGAGGTCAACGAACGGATAGCGAAATTCTTCCACGTGCTGAATTCCTCTCATGATACCACATCACTAACCCCTCACTGCTGCTCTAACACTATTGCTATAGCCTTTGATCGGCCCAAAAGTATTGGATCGTTCAATTGTATTTGTAATGAGTCACGTGATGGCTTAGAATCCTAAGGAATGAAGAAAATTTTCTTGCAAATGTTGTTTGTCAAGCTATTCGATTCGGGTCATTGTTTGTCAAGCTATTCGATTCGGGTCATTTCCACCGCTCAGCAGCAAAAAAATAAATATAAATAAGGTCTTCAGTCGTTTCTTGCCCTGCTTGTGTCACGATAATGCGGTGGCACATTCACTCAATTTTCGTCGCCGCAACCGCAAATGTGGTAATCATCCTTTGGGGCGGCACTTGAGCGCCACTTTCGCTTTGCCCGTTGGCCTTGGTCTGGACACATTTTATAAGTTGCGTAACACTTCAATCTGGTGCTTTAGTAATCTTAATTTTCATCGCTGCATACTTCCTACATTTACTTGTTTTCACATTCTGTTTCGGTTTTTCTGTCCAACTGTGAGAAGAGAAGAATTTGAGATGAATCGCAACCATATGCGTCCAAGTCTCGGTCTGGAGTGATTTTGCACACACAGAGGTGTTTTTGTTACACTTCCTGGGAGATTCCTCAGAAATTCATAGAAACGAAAGTGAATGCCTTCGTTCGACCTTGTTGATCACATGTTTGTTGATATGATAAGTAGTGTTACAACTAGAGAATCTCGTCACTGGCATCTCTCTGCCAAAGAGAAAGTAAAGGTAGGAGTATCAGTGCACAGAACGATCAAGGAACTTCCCCAGGAAGGTTATCATCCACCCACTTTTTTGAAATGGATGAATTCTCCAGGCAAAAAAGGAAAGCTTCTATGTTGGAGCGATACACCTCAGTAAGCGCTGACACGCAGTTACAAAAATAGCTAGAATTCCTGTGATTGCTATTATTGGATTACTGTTGGTTGTTACTCGCCTTAGCTAGGTATGTTTGGAATCTATAAAATCTCCAATTAATGAGATAATTAAATTCTCATGAAAAATTCAATGAGGCATTCGAATCGATTAGATCACTGTAACCTGTAATTTCTTCTTTCTCTCCCTACATCAACAAAGGTATGAACAGTTCATATTCATTTTCTTCTGTTTACATCTAGAGGACTGTGAGTAGTGCAGGGCAGTGGCGGACGCAGGGTGTGGTGGAACACGCCTCATCCCAAGAGTGGGTGGCCAAATTTTTGAAATCACGATACAAAAATTCTTTATTAGTGAGTGTATTTCTATTTATTTGTTTTTATCATTTTTTTGATAAATTTTCTGGAATGATTTATCATTATAATTAATATTTTCGTTAATTTTATTGTCCATCCGTGTCCCCAAAACGGCGGAGACCCCATTTTTTCCCAAGCCCTTCTCTCTCGCCCACCTTTTACGTCCGCCACTGGTGATTATAAATACAAAGGTATTTTAATGCTTTAGTGGGAAAACCTTGGTTTACTTTTTTCTCCACACACTTGCTGAAAGATTTCAAATCCCTATGTCATTTGAATTCGAAGCTGCCATTCTTCATCTTCTCATCACCTATTGGAAGGTTTTTATAGATCCTTACTTTACGAATACTCACAAGCATACTCGTAAGGAACCTCCTAAATTTCAATCGTAGCATATTTTTCTCAAGTGGTCAGATATCATGAACTTTTGAACTTTTTAGCTTTTCAGAAAATCTCATGGATCTCATCAATCCGACGGTTCTAGTAACCGGTGCCGCACTATTGATTTCGACCCTAGCAGTTGTGTTTCTAATCAAAAGCAGGAAGAGCATGAATCCACGCAACTCGAAGAAGGCAGGTTGCTCTTTGTTCCCTATATTCACGATCTTGGAGCTGTTCCAACAATGACTGCTTCAGAACCCCGTGACCTTGGTCGATAATGCGACCAAGTATGCGTTGCCGCTGGCGGAGAAAATAGAAATCACCCACAACACACGAAAATTCCGCTTTCGTCTTCCATCTGAGAGCCATGTCCTTGGTCTTCCAGCCGGACAGCACGTTTACCTGAGCGCTAAGGTACTAGAAATTTTTACCCAACGGTTGACCTAAGGATTTTTGGGAAAAATTACTTGGGAAGTTAATTAAGGGGCAAGTTGACTACTATCAAAATAACTGGTCTTTCACATTTGTTTTCTTCCCATCCTTAGTTTCTCAACGATTCAGATTTTGATTTTGTTGGCAATGCTGACCTGGGCTCTTAGTCTGTCGTAGTCTACGTATAGTGATAACTAACATCTAACAACAAAATTGACTGTGACAGCACCGTCTTTCGGCAGACAGGTTCCTCAAGTGTTGTTCTTCATTCAAAACAAAAATATCTCCCATTTATTGTTCCTAAAGAAAAAAGATGTTGCAGATTGATGGAAAGCTCGTTGTCCGAACATATACACCTGTATCCAGTGATGATGATTTGGGCTACGTTGATCTGATTGTTAAGTTTGGTTTGCTAGTTGTATCTCCTTGTAGATTCCACAGTCGCAGCCACAGAATCTGAAAATTTCCGCGAAATACGCGTTGCTCGCAAGATTTGTGTGATTTCCACACAGCCTTTTGAGAATAAATTATTTGGAAAAAGAAATGCACCATGCGACTCAGAGCAATGTTCTTCACTTGCTTGTGTCCAATCACCTTGTCAGATAAAATCAGTTAACTAACTTGATCTCGCCTACCAACCGGGGTCGAGCACAGCGAATTCCAACATTTTCTTCAGATTCTACGGCTGCGACTGTACGTACCCAATTAATAAAGTCGTTATCTAGTGGATTTTCTTTCAGTTTAGGTATACTTTCGCGGAGTTCATCCTAAATTCCCGAATGGCGGAAAGATGAGCCAGCACCTTGAGCAGTTGGAAATCGGAGAAACTGTTCGTTTCACTATTGTACACAACATAATAGAAAAGGCTATTTCATCGTTGAATATTGATACGGAGATATTCAAGTATTCAGATTGATTTCCGTGGACCAGCAGGATCGATCGTTTACAAAGGCAATGGAAAATTTGCGATTCAGTCGGATAAGAAATCACCACCTAAAGAACGTGTTTTTGAAAGGCTGTCAATGATCGCCGGTGGATCTGGAATCACGCCAATGCTGCGGGTTGGTGGTTTCTTCTTCGGGAAGGGGGGAAGGGGGGGGGGCAGAATGCAAGCATTGGACGGTATCTGGGTCGTTTTCAAATTACATGTAGGATACGACTCATGCCTAGTTTCCTAGGAACATTGGGCACCTTGCATGTTGAAAAACACGCTTTTTTCTATTTTTTTCCTAGAAAATCTTTATAACTCTAACTTTGAAATACGCAAATGGCTCGCTTCGCAACGTTCACGGTGGTCTCCCGTCTCTTTCGTCTGTTTTTGTCCTCACTGTGCCTCTCACGTTCCTGTGGTTCCTCCCATCTGTTTCCATTGTAGCTTCCTCTTTCTTGGTTTCGTTGTCGTGAAGAAAAACAAGGTAAAATACCACTACAGTGAGCTAATGGCCGTCCGCAGAAGGATGAGTTCTTTTGGATCTCAGTTTGTGCTCAAGGTAAAAAAAAATCAGATTCTATGATTATAATTTACTTAACTGTGCATATATTGCCTAATTTAATAATTCAATATTGTGGTAAATGGTGGCTAAAATGATGTTGGTGTGATTTGAAGTGTAGCGGATAAGGTAGCCGAGACTATGAAAGTACTCGAATGAGGGAGCAGGTTTCATTCTTAACGGTGCCACTGTGTGTACCCACGTCAATAAACCATCATCCGGTTGTCATCTGAAGTCAACTATGTTTAATAATTTAGAATTTAATTTTTAATAATATTATTACTCAGTTCATGTTTAAGATAATTTCTGCCGTTCTGAAGAATAGCGATGATAAAACCCACATCAGCCTGCTGTTCGCCAATCAAACGGAAGACGACATCCTTTGCAGGTTATCATAACTTCGATGGCAACGAGGCCTACTCAACTTTTCCGTTTTCCAGAAAGGAACTTGATGAGCTGGCCCTGAAACACAGTGACAGATTCAAAGTATGGTACACTGTGGGGAAACCACCAGCTAACTGGTTGTTTTCTAGCGGTCGTGTGGACGAACAAATGATAAAGGTTCGCTGCTCATTGTCTCCCATTAAATTAAGTCAGCTTCGATTGCGGGAAAGTCGACAGAGAAAAGGTGATGCACTGTGCTTTTTAGAAGCACCTATTTGCTCCTTCGGACAACTCTGCTGTGCTTCTGTGTGGTCCTCCTCCTATGATTAATTGCGCCTGCATTCCAAGCCTCGACAAGCTGGGTTACGATTCAGAAAATATATTTTTGTTTTGAAAGTACAGCCATCAGAAGTATTTCTAGTTCTGTGCATCTCTGAAGTGTATATCAATCTATATATCTCTGAAGTGGCCTTGAACGAACATAAGACAGTAGGAGCGCTTATTGGTCACTGCGAATGAACAACTGAATCGACGTCACTGGACTAGCTCTTTCATAGGGAATGATCGATGTATTGCGAACAAATATCGTACAAAGTCCATTTGGATCAAAGTAACACCGATCGGTTAGCGCTCAACCAAGGAATGTTCGCCTATGATATCCTGGGTTACAACAATCTCCTCGTGTGTTTCACTTCTTTGCCTATCATTACTTGCCGTGGGCAGTACAATGTTGTTTTGTTCATTTGTTGGCAAGCCAGCCATTTTATTGGATACTAGAGAGCATGGCGCATGACCTGAGGACTAGTGATGATCATGTCCTGAAACACCTTACTCGGGTATTGCTCTAACGGTGCCAACCCCCTCCCGGCTATGACACATCTATCCAATAAACCTTATTTGCGTTTTGTGGCGATAATTCATAGCATACAGTCACACCTGTAGGGACTCATTAAACGATAACCAAGCAAACCAACGTTGGTTTGAGTGATTGGTCATAGTACAGACTTCGTAATGCTAAGAGGCGCAGGAGGTGAAAGCTGGGTTGTTAGCCAGGTTTCGCCCGGTTATGCGTTCATGAATCCTAGCCTTTAATCAACTAGGGGTTTGTCTGGGTCCATTATGACATTCCATGCACTATCTCTCTATGAAAGTACTACTGCATGACCTATGTATAGTCTTCTTCTATCCTTACGCGTTCGTGCAAAGAAGTATCACCGTGATCATTTTTGGAGCTCACACTGAATCAAGTACCTCTAACCTCATCGAAAAATGTGCCGGTCTCGTTGTCGATGTTTCAGTTATCAAAAAGTAACGAGTTTCTAGCGCAAAACCTGGGCTACATTACATTCACGACTTTTCCACGGAAAAAATCACAAAAACTTTATGCAATACAAAAGAAGAAAGAAAAAAGCGGCAAGCACATAGCGAAAGAAGCAAAGTCGAGTACTCAATGTTATGCACAATTATTTGTTAGCACTGACATCTACTCATATCTTTGCACATAGTGTACCCCAAACGCTCCGGCAGCTCAGATAGCGTACGCATGCCAGGATTGCTTGAGCGGTTTAACAGTCACCTTGAAACTCTCATTCCTCGCTTCATGAAACCACAGGTCAGTGACCAGGGCCAAATGTGCGAGAAATGTTTCTCTCATTTTCTCAACTTTTTCTTCGTATTCCTTCAGCCGTGCCTCAATGATCTGCTGAGATTCGATTAGGTTTTCATCCATGTTCCATGTTGTGTTTCTGAAACGAATAAACAAACACATCAATTAACTACTGCTGAGAGAAAAAAAACAGTGGTCTGTGAAACACAATCTCTTCAATAAGAACCCGAAAAATTTGAAAAAAAAAAAGACCCGAACCCAAAAAAGTGCCTACCATTAATAGTTTCTATCGCATTACGGTCTCAATTCATTTTTCCAGAAGTACAGTATGAGCAAACTCCTCACCCTGGTGTGCATAGAGAGAGGTTGAGCTTTCCTACAAATGGATTGTACCAGTTTGCCCAACCGGCAGATGGGTCTGCCCTGACTCTATAAACACATGTAAATACAAGTTCTTCTCAAAAAAATCAAAGAATAAATAAATCTATGAAAGCAAAAGTTCACGGTATAGGGGTGCTGGTGTATGACTTCAGAGTCTTCTTCTTCATATTATGGAACATGAAGTCGCGCTCTTTACTCCATTTACTATTGGTCATTCTTGGGTCACGAGCCCAACCAGTACCCTGGAAATAGATGAAAAATTAATGATTCGCGTTCGTTATTATTATATCCGCGTTGAACCACATATAACCAATTCCAGATTTCACACAGAGACATACACACATTTTCCTGATATTCTTCGACCTCCAAGGATGTGACGCATGAAAAAAAACCTTAGAATTTTGACACTAGACATACCTTATGGAGAATTTTTATTCTTCCAAAGCTTGTTCCGTACCCCAGAAGCTTCCTTATGCAAACCTCGTACAAAAACAGATCTCCGTACCCTTTGATATCATCAAATATTCGGAGACAGGTTGATAATTCGGTGTTTTTCTCCGGTAGTATCCGTTCGGCCAAATATGCCTGAATAATTCTACTACTGAAATGTCGCAATTGGGTAAGTGAGTGATTGGTAAGAATAGTGGTAGCAAAGGCAATGTGTAGGAATAAGAATAAGAAGCCCAAAACGGCGGAAACCCCAATTTTCTACCATGTTCTCCTCCCCTTCCTGCGTCTGCCACTGCCGATCCTTTATGATCAAAGCAGCCACAGCTCACCCATAGATGTAGCGGACTCGTCTAGCTACGTGTCAAAATATAATTTATATTCACATAAATAAGATAATAGGTCACTTTCAAAGCCACATACGTGAAGAGCACCATTGTCGCTTGCGTATGCATTCTCTGACAACCGAGACGAGTAGTTGGCAAAATCTTAACAGCACCTGTGCAACAAAGATTAACCAAATGTGGTGAAAAGTCTAGAAATTTTGTTGATTTGCGTTGAAGCGAATGCAGTGGCGTTAATAAGAATTCTTCGGTGAAAAGGGAGTTTGGGGGGGGGGGGCACACCCAAAGTGGTCATAATCGCTTCCTAGGCTAATTTTTAATGCTTAAGCAGGTAGATAGAGGTACGTAATCTAGCATTGTAATCTAGTAATATTGTGAGATCAGAATAGAAAAAAAAGATCAAAAAATTGAAGACAAGCATTTTAGCACTGTGTCCATTCTTTCTAGCTGAAAATCAGTGCAACTAACAAGTTAAAGCTTGTGAGACTTGTTAGAAAGACTGCGCTCCCTGTGCAAGCTTATTCCATCTGAAAACCCTGCGCTCAGCAGGTTAGAACGTGTGCAGCATGTCAACACCTCTGTTATCCCCAGCAAGCGGCCACACCCAACTTCATTTTCGTCTATTCTTTCAGTGTAATGTTATTTCCTGTATGTGTTCGGTACGAATTGACATAGAAATTTGTTAGAAAATACTAAAATTCTAAAAATTTTCAGTAAGATATAAATTTTAATCATTAGGGTAGTTTATTGGGATATTAGTTACTAATTATTATCAGAATGATGCCACTAAAAATCTATGCTTATTTACCGAGAAGAAAATTCTGGGACCAGACTGAGTTCCTCACAAGGTAGCTTCCAGCCATTACTTCCCAGATGTAGAACCGATCGTAGAAAATTATGTCGACATGAGGATCGAGGAATTCTTCTATCCGCCTTAAAACATCATATTGCATTAGTGTACATTATTTAGAGCGTACAGGGATCACCCGAATCAAAATTAGTACCACATTTACAGCGCTGTCTTCTCAATTCCATGTCTAATACGAAGCAAAAGATCACCTTCTTGGATTCACTACTCCAATGTCAGAGTCCAGGAATAGCACGTAGTCATAGTGCTTCAGCATATGCGCCACGATACAATGTCGCCGGAAAAATTTCTACAAGAAAGCGGAGTACGAAAGTGAACACATAATTTCTACCAAATTATCAAAATAGTGGCTTAACTCGGCAGCTGAAATCGAAAGCGTTAAAACGGTAGTAAAGCTCACATCATCTTGAGGACACTGCTGTCTATATTCACCGTCGTTGATCAAATGAAAATCATACCCATGAATTTTTGAATAGCAGACAACACTTGCTGCAATGAAACTGTCTGAACTGATTAGTTTTCGGCCGCCTGCTTCCATTCTCATTGATAAAACTGAGGTCGCACTTAAACTGAATTTTCCGCTCTCGCAGGAATCTCTCGGACTTTTCTGCGGAAACAAAAACGCATCAGTGAACTTTCCTGACGGCCCACTGGCTTAGCCCATTCGGGCTGGCATCGCGTTTATCTAAGCAACATGGAATGGGCTCCATCGAGCTGAGAAAAAGAGAATTGTTCTGTTATCCTTCATAGACTTACATATTGCGGTATCGTATAGTTCAGGCGATGTCTTTGCTTCAATCACTTCAACAATTCCAATTCGCGAATGTGGCCTTAAAGGAAAATATTACGCACAACATATTGATCGGCCTCATGTAATGAAATACAGCTTTGTAAGCAAACTTACTTCTGTTACGCAAATGGGTCAACTAATTTATTTTTTACTCCTTATTTATTTCCTTTACTCTTAACTCCGTATCTCTAAATGATGGAATTTGACTCAAAAGGAAGTTAAGCCACTCCTGCCGAATAGGTGAGGTGAACTCGATTTCACTTTCATTGACATCAATTCAAAGAATTCAAACCTAACAACCTACGTCTTCTGCTCTGTGTTTTCGTACTGCACTACCTCATCGTAGTCCTTTCCCTGTGATAGATCTCTCCCTTGAACCAAACTAAAACTGTATTGTGACCTGAAACGAAGAATTCCATGATTCTTTTGTACTTCTAAAAAGTTCCCCAAATAAAATGCATGTTCTCACTTCTGCCTTGTAAGTATCAATAACAATACTGTATACACGCAGAAAGCAGCTAAAACTACAGAAATGGGCACAGATCTCATCCCCACATAGAATCTGAAATATGTTACAAAGAAGAAGCCAGAAATGGTAGCTGTGATGAGAATGATAAATCATCGTTTTTTCGAAAAGATTGGAAAATCTGAATCGAATTAGAAACCTCTACTTTAAAAATGGTGAGCTACTTTAAATTTTTTGATGTTATTCCGATATTCTTACTCAAATGCACTCAAAAGTACACCTTTTAGGCACACACGAACACAAACTGGTCTCATGGGTAACATTTTCCGATGGCCCTCATTTTACTGTAGATCCATTATGTATTCCGAACCGCACATGTTTCTAATGTCAATGAGGGTTGAATGACGAAATGTCCCAAAGCGAACGAATTTTTCGGAGATTATAGACAATCTAGTTGGGAGGTTGTTAAAGGACGGGAATCGCCACAAACAAAAACTGCTGTTTGGTGAGGACAACAGCAAATCAGACGACACCATAAATAGAAGGAAAAAATCTGACAAATTCAGAATTATATACATGCATGAAAACTTGTAGCAAGCACAGCTGTGGGAATAATTGGCTTATTCACAGCACAACTGAACGTCGATTGTAGCTGCCACATTAGTTAAATATGACAACTCGTTAAAATGTCACTTTTTTCGCAAGGCATGGTATTCGTGTCGATACAGTGCAATTCGATCAATGTCTTCTATGTTTATTAATATCGGTCGACAATTAAAACATACCATGATCGGAGGCTCTGTTGCGATAATGGAATATGGGGGTACGGGGGGGGGG
>JARK01000599.1:12932-25390 GCA_000688135.1 Ancylostoma ceylanicum
GGGGGGGGGGGGGGGGGGGGGGGTAACTTGGCGTCAATGGGCAGTGGCCCGCCAACACTGCACGCCTATAGCGCATGTTCGACTCCGGATCACAACTTGGTAGGTCCGCCAAACCTGCCAAGCCCACACATGTCGAAATTGGACGAAGTAGGAGAAGTCGGTGAAAGATGTGGCAAAAACAGCAAATGTCATTGCAGTATTTTTACTCACTGCACTAACTGCAATGCATTTCTTCTCGGGTTAATTACCCAAGTTTTAGGTATAGGTTGTTGCGAAAATAATTGCCGTTTCACGGTATGCTTGAAAAAAATTTTTTCTTGCCCAATTCAACAATTTCAAGCCAACTTGTGCTAGCTCCTGGTAGGGTTTGTTCTGCTCTTTCAGATGCTTCTTCAATAATCTCGCTAGCTCTTCCCTGGACTTTTTTATAGGGTCGCGAAAAATGGTGAGCCGACGCGATTTTCGAGTGACCATGTTGTACGAGTTCAAACTCAGCCATTCTGCAGCGGAAGCAGCCCGTAATATGGCACTTGTTTTTGGCACGGACTCTCCTTCCGAAAGGACAGTGAGGTGCTGGTTCGCTACAGTTTCGTTTTTTTTCACTATGCTACAGTTTCAAAACATTTGGCCTCCATTGGCATGGTGAGAAAAATGCAAAAGTGGACACCCCATGATCTGACCGATGACCAGCAATCCACCCGCTACGAGATCTGTTCTAACCTCCTCGTTCGCCGAAAAACGAGCCATTTCTTCACCGTTTATTAACTGTAGATGAAAAATGGCTCCTATTCGATAATAAGAAACGTGGTTATGTATGGGTAGACAAGTTCTCTACCCCTCCAAGCTTCCCTAAACCAGATCTTCACCCTAGAAAGGTTATGTTGACAGTTTGGTGGTGTTGTAAGGGTGTTATTCATTATAGCCTTCTGCAACCTGGTCAGGCTGTTACATCAGAGTCTTACTGTTGTGACTTAGACCTGATGTATAAAAAGTTGCGACAAATGTGGCCGGCAGTGGTAAAACAGAAGTGGGCCTGTCCTGCTCCAGAATAACGCTAGGCCTCACACTTCAAAACTCACCCGGCAAAAACTGACGCAGTTAGGCATCGAGGTTCTCCCTCACCCACCTTACTCTCCAGACCTCTCCCCTACCGACTATCACTTTTTCCGGGCTCTCGAAGCAAACCTGCGTCAGCAGCAGTTTCCTGATTTGGAGCATGTTGAAATTGCCTTCCAAGAGTTCTTAAAATCTTGTGATCTCAGTTTCTATTGTAAAGGTATAAATGAATTACCGGGTCGTTGGCAGAGATGTGTAGAATTTGATGGATTTTATTTTGATAAATAAAGTTGAGTTTGAACAGAGTTACAGCATTTTGAACTGGACTGTCTATTTCGGCAATTAATTTCGCAACAATACTTTCATAGGATGCTGAATGCCTTGCATTATTGAGTCAAATCTTAGGTACACCCCGGCTGATGCACTTCATTAGGTTGCTACCATTCTCCACTTCATTTAGGCTTGTTCTTGAACTTCATCGCGGTGCGACCACCGCACACACCCAAATTGGTTGAAGGATGACACATGCCATATCTGAGATCAGCCTGTTAAATCTTTTGTGCCAGTCTTGTCTAGGTACAAGAACCCTTTCCAACTTCCGCAGTATGATTACAGTAACCCTACAGTAATGCGCTACGGTACAAAATGAGTATCATAGCCTTGATTACCATGTGACATAACCCTCCTGTGCACATTTTGGTTAAATGCCGAAGAAAAAGGTCGTTCTAAAGTTTTTGCAGTACGCATATAGTTACGGTACAGAAGTGTTTCTCCATGGAAAGTAGATTTCATATTCGTGATCAACACCGCAAATGTGCTCTAAGTTCCACAACTTCGGTGAGAAACAGATGGAAACTCGCGTTGATCCAAAGTGGCCTTGAACGGAAATCCTCCATTGTCGCGAATGTGTTGATTCTTTGTTTTTGCAAGGGCAAGTAGTTGGAACTAACAAGTGCAAAGAACGTGCGAAGGAAAATAGATGCAAAGTAGCGCACTGATATCACCTCAGTCCCTTATCAACTACTAGTATTGACTGAAGTTCGAAGGTGCAGTCCTTCGCCTACAGTATTACGAGCATTGCACACTCAGAGCACATGGTTCTTCACGCACTCGCACTGGAAAAGGCTTCCCAGTGTTTGAGCCGATTTGATAGGTGTCAAATGGAGTGTAACCGCAAGTGTAATCACTCGAAGTCTTTCGGTTACTCGAATAATTAAGCTGGCACGTATGTATAAATACGCCCACCATGCTCAATTCCGCCTCACCCTCTTTGATCTTACGCGACAAGAGCTGGCTGTATTTATCAGCTGATATGGCATCAATCGGAATTTTCCTATAATGGTGATCCTGCCGCACCGCCGTTACCACACCCATCTACGATGATGAATCTCGCCCATGTGGGCTTTCCTGACAAAATACAACTAAGTATTTCTCAAAAACATTAAACTTCTAGATTATTTTTCCTCTACTATGAGCCGGTCACCAGCAGCTCCTCGAGATTCTTTACAAATAAAATCATAAAAACGATTGTGATTTGAGGTTTTGCCTATAAGTAATACACTGAGAATGATGTGGCATAAATTACCCAAAAAATAAGGTTCTACGTGAGCAGTGAGGTGAATTGGAACTGCTGATGTTGCCTTAGTTACCAAGTGAACAGCACCAATAGCCAAGGTGAGTAAAAAACGCCCATTGCATCGGGTGCAGTTATGCAGTTACTACACCGTGATGAACAGCTAGTCACTTTACGAGAAAGTGGATGTCCAATTCAGCGCCTGTGGAGAAGTGGCAGAATGTCTCAGTCAGCCAGCAATGCAATGAAAACTTCATTGTCATCAATGTGATATAGTACCTGTGCATTAACTACTCAGCGTCTTCTAAGGATCTTCATCAATTGGTTTTATTTCGGCTAGCTTCAATCAATTGATGCCTTTGTCTAACTTTGATTTTCAGATACACACAACAACGTTTATATTCATACAGGTGTACAGACAATAGGTAACTGCACCGTGTGACATGACGATGAATTTTGACTCCGGTATCGACACACGAGAGCTAACCTATACAGAAAGACACCAAAGCAGAACAGAGCACAGTGGGATAGCGACAAGGAAGGCATGGACCCCAAACCTCGTTGACGGTGTAGAGAAAGAAATACAAACACTATAGAGAGCGCGAACATAGGCAAGGAATCTAATCAATGAGGTGCAGAGACAAAATCATATTAGACTATGCCTGTGGGTTTCTAATGATGCTCCAGGGAATGTTGGGAGAAAAGAAAAAAGACAGTGCTCCTTTTCAAAACCACTCCTGAAATCTTCGGCTTACCGGTTATCTACCTGGAAGCACAAAATGAACCAGCTCAACGAACAACCACGAATTCCAAGCACTTCTGGGGCCGCAGGAAGTTTGGCATGGCGAATACGGCGAACCTCATTCACAGGCCAATATTAACCGTAACTTCCCTAAACTCCGATCGTGATTCCTATCGGAAACCAATGTAACATTGTATTGTGATCAGGTTAGGTAGAACGAACTGTCTTACTTCGCGTATTACAGCAGTGGCGACAACTTCAAGAATCCAGTTCCAGTACATCCATTCTTCTACTATATTTTTTTCTTTTCTGCATGATGCTTCATTTGCAATTACCTATTTGATCGTAGCTGTAAAGAACGCACACTGAAACCACGTAAGCCTACTCTCACAGAAATGGTTTAGCACATAGTTCATGCTTGGAATAGGCGACGGTACCATGAAGAAGTGTGTTATCAGCCACATCCGAAATGATTTATTGCTGTACAAACAATGCGCACTGACCATATTTCCACCTTTACATATTGATACAAATGTTTGTCAGATTTTTCCGTCGACTCTATTTTTTTCCACAACGTCAACGAACCACAACTTTGGCAAACGGCACAGTCTCTGTGATCATCAGAGACCACTTACCTATCTTAGGTGCGCGTTCCTGGCGCAATCCGCTGGCGATAGCCCGAGAAAC
Source organism: Ancylostoma ceylanicum (assembly GCA_000688135.1). Classification (NCBI taxonomy): domain Eukaryota; kingdom Metazoa; phylum Nematoda; class Chromadorea; order Rhabditida; family Ancylostomatidae; genus Ancylostoma; species Ancylostoma ceylanicum. Next base: position 16,991 of record JARK01000599.1, read on the forward strand.
TGCTGGGGCAAGGAAATCGGAGATTGCCAATCTTATGTCGTCACGTAAAATTCTTTTCTTGTGAAATAATCACTTTGGGAAGAGGGGATGGTGGAAACCAGAATTTCTCAGGATCATTATAGGTGGCAGGCAAGCCGCAAAATTTTTATGGAATATAATTGTTCACAAGCAAAATTATGGAGATTCAGGGAATGTCTCAGGACGGTATCTTGACCGCTCAGAAAGTGAGTCTCCAGACATTTCTAGTGTAGCAAAGCGTTCTAGCAAATCGTCTGCTGCTTTTTTTTACGAAAACACCAAATGACAGCTACAGATAATGCTGTGTATCGCATCGAAATAGCAGCACGTGGTGTCTGGCTAGACCTCCAGATTAAGCGAAGGAAACGCGTCGAAAAGTGCTTGGCTGTGATTCTCTAGAATGAAAGCTGCCAAGTCAGAGCTCGGAGATGGATTTGGAGAAGAGTTTTAGGCTAAATGCAAGAAAAGTTTTCCGAACTGGAATGCCTACGGTCCTATAGAAAAACCACGTGGAGAACAGAAACTCCAAAGGCAATGTCTGCAAAATTTTGAGTATTTCCGGATTCTCAATATGCCTGCAGTAAAGAAGAGCTAACATGACTCCGTGGCTTGATGAAATTGCGAGATTTCGACGAAAAGACTCGAAGGAACTTGGCAAGAACTGGACCACTCTGTTCGATGGATGCATGAACAACTCCAATGAGCTCGCTACGAATGTGACCAGACATACTATGTGCTATCGTGATGAAGAGATAAATTAACGAGCACATAATGAAGCAAATAAACAAAAGATAAACAGAAAATTGCTGTAAAAGTCCGTCAGCGTATCTAAGTATTAAAATATGTCCTCGGAAATTCACCCATGTGAAAAAATCCGACGCAACGTCTGCACGGACCAAGTACAGACAAAGCACGAAGAAATTAAACATCCAAGTTTCCAAGTTAAACTTTAATTGCCTATACTGTAAACCGTCCTTTGATGCATAGTCCATCCCTCGAACACTTCGAATTCTTGTAAGTGGTGCAGTCGAAGTCCGTTGAGCAGCGCGTTCCATTCTTGTACAGCACTTGATTCATTACTGCTCCACTGAATGAATTTCTGACGATTTCAAAACAAAGAAATGTGAACAGCATAATGACTCACTCTTTGCGATATAAGCACCCTATTAGAACAAATTCATCGTCGTCACAAGATGCGTAGGAACAGCCAATCTCGGTATTATCGGCGAAAACCATCTACAAAGTGGAAAACTTTTTGGAAAACAAGAAAAATAGCATCCTAAACAATCTTCAGATTTCACACTTACATTTGCGAAATTGTGAAGATCCTCGGTTGTGTAGCTGATAGTTGATCCGGAAACTTCGTTTAATTCCAATTCACCCCACCAGTCTCTTAGAGTTTCTCGAATTTCTTTGAGAGGAGCTAGGAGTGTTCCCTTGTGGTCATAAATTCTATAAATTTTAAGCGGAATTGCACATTCTAGAATCTGGAAAATTCTGATATTCTCTCGTTGCTAACACACGTCATCACATTCTGACCGAATCCCTTCAATGGTGGAATTTCCGTTGCGCATTTCGATAGACGCTCCTGCATCTCATTCTCCAACACGCAAGACCATCGCTAAAAGCTGGTCTGAATGACCGGAAAGGTCAAATACCTTGGTGAAATTAAGTCGTTTTGGAATAAAATTGTAAAATTCAGAACTAACTGCAAGGTGACCTCTAGGTGACCTCTGGAATTTAGTTACATCACGGTTATTTCACCATCCCAAGCAAATTAGCATCACTGATGATGTTTTAATTTTTGTGATGAAAACCACGTTTGAAGACCCTTTTCCGGAATTCTCCTTGATTATCCTTGTTTGCCTCAGATTTTGTGCCCTATCCAGAAGTAAATAGAAAAGTCCTACCAATTTGTACATATTTGCTGCCGGCGGGAGCATCTCATCGTATCCATTTGGTTCTACTCCACTTGCCACTCGTAGGCGAGCTTCATTGTGGTAGTCTAAGAATAAGTGTCTATCCGAAGAGTACAAGTAGTCGTTGTAGCACTCGAGTTCTGTAATTTCAAAGGTATTTTTTACTCTTGAAGTTGTGCTGTACAAGAGATCTATGGAAACACTACAACCTTGGCAAATACTCAGCTGAAGATTACAACATATAAGCAGTGGGAAGGTGGTCGCCTAAAATGTAGCTACTTTATAGGATTTTCTTTTTCATAGAGAGAGAGGGAGAGTCTTTACAGCTGACTGGTGAGAAACAGTTGAAATCCTAATCCAAGTTGAGACCAAGGAATGAATGACAGAAAGAATGATGCCAGTAGCGCAGCAGCTAAATCAAGTATCTTACGATTTTTACACTAACGTGGCTTGAACTAGACCGGAAAAGCACCTTTCCTTGGCTATCCCGCCTCATAGACATTTTCATTAGTAGTTCCCAAGGAAGCTTCAAAAGTGCTTAATGCTATATTAAACAAGATGAGATCGAGAGAATGAAAAGTGCATGACGTGGAAATAGCGGAAGAAGTAAGGTCGTGGACCGCCTTCCTTTTACATATCCAGCGCCAATGACCTAATTATTCAAAAAAGGGCGCCACTACTACCCCATGTCTCCAATTCCGGTCCTTATTTCATGAACACTAGAGAGTTGAACAGCGTCATTTAAACCATGCTTGCGCACTATGTATGGCCTACATCTAAGCGCGTTACATACCATTCTGATCACGCATAAAAGAGTCCAACCGTTTGAAATACCATCAAGGCACAACTCAATTATCCTACTTGTTCATATCTCAAGAGGTTTTCTTGAAAGTTTTGGTTCAACCGGGATAAGACGCATATCATTTAGCACACAGATTGAGGTAAAAGTGACAAAGCCTTTTCTGGAATTTTTCTCTCCACTTAGGATGCGTTGGATTAAAATATAGTAACATCAACAAGACTTACACTAGCGTAGACCTCGTGGTTCTGTTTTGAAATGTGTCGTGATCTTTAATGATTCTTTTTTTCCCACGACACAAGCTTGCTGATGTCATTTATCCATTGTTTATCCACAATGAACCGATGAAAATCCTGAGCAGTGCAACCAATCAAAACAATTGGTAAAAACTTACGAGTCGGCGAGGGATTCGGCGAAGCGTTGCTATGTACAACATGCAGCGTTCGGAATTTCGTCAATAACGATTTGGCAAACACGAACAAAAGTGCACGCGGAATCTGCTATAGCATTACACTCCTCATCCACAGATCTGTTACAGTTGAATGCTAGATGGTTCTTGATTTTCCTTCCATTGATATAGAGCGGAAGAGGTTAATCATGGAGTGGTTGAAAGTGCTTGGTCCATCAGATACCCCTTGGGATAGAAGCGATAAATGTCAGATAAATATCGCACAGCCCATTTGAAATCACATTCGACCTGCACAATGACTTGCGCGCACCACAGTATAAACATCTTAGTTCTCTTTTCTTCTGAGTCGCACATTAGTGGACCAGATGACTAGAAAACTATGTAAACTCCGGGCAGGGATTTATTCATGAATGTGTGCTCGGCAGTGGCAGCAACCCCTCAACATAGTCTACCACTTCTGCAGTAGCTATATGTACTTTCTTGATCAGCAGGGAAAAAAAAGTTTGTGTCACAGCATTCACGAAAGTTGTGAAGTGATTGTATGTGAGATTTCTTCGGTGCCACATAGGTTTTTAAAAGGACTAAAACTATAAACTTAACGTAAACAACTTTCGTGAACGTTCGTCGAACTTAACCAGATCCTATGTTCGACCATCTTTGAATCTTGGCACTGCGGAACGTTTGTTAGTATGAGTAGCTTGAGCAGTTGGCCAAGATTGTAAGTTAACTTTATCCTGACTAACGTTTCGACGTCGTCACCTTCGTCAGAGCCTGGAAAGTCAAAGTCACCTGCAACCTACCCCCTTAAACTATTTATTCCACGACCCGATACCAATTCAACAAGATAATAGGAACAAAAACAAGCGCAAGGAAGTAGACCAATATGATGCTCACTTTAGTAGCCGTGAGTCGCGATGAGAGTGGACCACTCAGCGTTAGAGTTGAGCCGCTACTACCAACAAGTAGGTGCCCACCACATCTGACCTTGTAGAACCCGCAAAGGGTTTGATAGGGCGCCAGCTTGTTAGTCACAGCTATGTATTCTTCCGTGCGATTCATTTTTGGGTTCTCCAGCGGAGATCCGAAACGTTTCCAAAGTTTTGCGTGCTAGAATTTTAAAAATCCCTAATTGTTCTGTAACTACTTTACGTTGCTTATTGAAGACTCCTTCGTTGTGAATCTTTACTGGCTAGCTTTCGGCGATAACGCCTTTTTCAAACCTTAATGTTAACAATAGATTGCCTTCTCATTCTGAACTCACAGACACGTAAAACAATAACAATACCAGTTGCCAGATAGTTAACAAGTTTTTTCAACTTCGAGGCACGGTGGTGATTGTTACCTATATTTCGACCGCTTAGCTAGCATCTTAACACAACGAGACATAAGACAGTTGACAACCTCACTCTCACGATGACATATATACAATGAGACAAACACGGAGATGCAAGAGAGGGGTGGGGCATAGATGCTTCTAATCAAGAGATTAACCGCAATACATCCCGCAGCTCCTCTCTGTTGTTGATTTCCGGGTTATGTCTTCGTATTTCCACCGCCTCCATTATTTTCCTTTCTAACGTTTGGGTGAGGTGTCGGTGGAGGACGTTCACTTTGAACGTCGGAGCACGCTCAGATGTGTGCTTCAAGGTACGATGCCTTGAGAAGCTCTCCGACGGATAGGAAGAGGGGTTTATCAACGCTCTGCGATGTTCGTCCAATCTTCTACGTAGTGGCCTCATCGTCTCCCCCACGTATCGTTCTCCACAACCATCACATTTGATGAGATAGACGGTACCCCGGAGCTGACAGATTTTATCTTCGATACAGTACTGGCAGTCAGGCTCAGGGCACTTGGCTTCGTAGATTTGTGTGGAGGTTAAGAGATTCTTTAGGGTGGGTGGAGGACGAAACACAAGCCTAATAGGTAATCCCGCTTGTTTCACCACCTCGTTCGCTGCACGTGCTGCTCGGTCCCCGACGTAAGGTAGGATAAGTGGTATCCCATCCGATGTTGAGTGTGGGAACCAGGTAGCGGTTGTGGTGGGATTCCCATCATATCCGTTCTCTTCCAGTATACGGGCTATCTTCCTTTCGACTCCCACATCCGTAGCCGTACACAACTTCTCCTTCGTTTTCATCAAATTTCGTACCACATTCGCCTTGATGAACTGCGGATGGGCGCTTCTCGAATGCACCAAAATGTTGGCCGATGCCGCCTTCTTATGCCACACATACTCCTTTTGTCCACCGCTAAGTCTGATCTTAGTGTTGAGAAACGGCAGATAGCCTTCGTTATCTGGTCTCTCAATCGTGAACGACACATGCGGATCAAAGGCATTCAGTTTCTCTAGTGTAGCTTCAACCTCCATTTCGGTCGTGCCTATCACAAAAACGTCATCAATATACCTCTTATAGAGAAGAATTCCTGATGTCAGCGATGCTCGTTCAATATGGTCCAAAAATATTATCGCCAGTATAGGTGCGATACGGTTTCCCATTGCCAAACCTCGACGTTGCTCGAAGAATCGGTTTTCGAAGCGGAAGACATTACAGGCTAGCACAGAATTTATCATAGTCTTGACGTCGTCTGCACTGAAGCCCATAGTCGGTATTTGGCTTTGGTGTTGTTCATACAGGGAAATCACGGACTCGATCGCACTGCTGTTGTCAACGTTGGTGTACAACGACACCACATCAAAACTGGCGTAAGCTGCTCCAGATGGCACTTGGCATTCCGAAAGTGAGGACAAAAATCTTTCTACGTTCACTATGTGTGCTCCAACAAAGTGAAGCAAAGGTGATAGGAGTTGCACTAGGAGCCAACTCAATCTGTCTGACGGCCCACCACACTGAGGTTGAAGCTACACTAGAGAAACTGAATGCCTTTGATCCGCATGTGTCGTTCACGATTGAGAGACCAGATAACGAAGGCTATCTGCCGTTTCTCAACACTAAGATCAGACTTAGCGGTGGACAAAAGGAGTATGTGTGGCATAAGAAGGCGGCATCGGCCAACATTTTGGTGCATTCGAGAAGCGCCCATCCGCAGTTCATCAAGGCGAATGTGGTACGAAATTTGATGAAAACGAAGGAGAAGTTGTGTACGGCTACGGATGTGGGAGTCGAAAGGAAGATAGCCCGTATACTGGAAGAGAACGGATATGATGGGAATCCCACCACAACCGCTACCTGGTTCCCACACTCAACATCGGATGGGATACCACTTATCCTACCTTACGTCGGGGACCGAGCAGCACGTGCAGCGAACGAGGTGGTGAAACAAGCGGGATTACCTATTAGGCTTGTGTTTCGTCCTCCACCCACCCTAAAGAATCTCTTAACCTCCACACAAATCTACGAAGCCAAGTGCCCTGAGCCTGACTGCCAGTACTGTATCGAAGATAAAATCTGTCAGCTCCGGGGTACCGTCTATCTCATCAAATGTGATGGTTGTGGAGAACGATACGTGGGGGAGACGATGAGGCCACTACGTAGAAGATTGGACGAACATCGCAGAGCGTTGATAAACCCCTCTTCCTATCCGTCGGAGAGCTTCTCAAGGCATCGTACCTTGAAGCACACATCTGAGCGTGCTCCGACGTTCAAAGTGAACGTCCTCCACCGACACCTCACCCAAACGTTAGAAAGGAAAATAATGGAGGCGGTGGAAATACGAAGACATAACCCGGAAATCAACAACAGAGAGGAGCTGCGGGATGTATTGCGGTTAATCTCTTGATTAGAAGCATCTATGCCCCACCCCTCTCTTGCATCTCCGTGTTTGTCTCATTGTATATATGTCATCGTGAGAGTGAGGTTGTCAACTGTCTTATGTCTCGTTGTGTTAAGATGTTAGCTAAGCGGTCGAAATATAGGTAACAATCACCACCGTGCCTCGAAGTTGAAAAACTTGTTAACTATCTGGCAACTGGTATTGTTATTGTTTTACGTGTCTGTGAGTTCAGAATGAGAAGGCAATCTATTGTTAACATTAAGGTTTGAAAAAGGCGTTATCGCCGAAAGCTAGCCAGTAAAGATTCACAACGAAGGAGTCTTCAATAAGCAACGTAAAGTAGTTACAGAAGAATCAAGCAATGAAGCTCAGAGACAGAAAAATCTTGAATTATTTAAAGATCCTGCAAAGACAACATCACATAAGTCAGGACTTATTCTCTGTCTTGTTACGATATGTTGCTTCTCATCAACTTGCCGTAGTTTACGATGAAGCGCTCGATTTCTTAGCAACTTGTAAGCACTACCATATGTTCCCCAGCTTCATTGAAAAACGATTCTCTTGCCTGCCACACCAGCGCAACCAACGAGTCCAACGTGGTATATCCAATTTGAAAACTGCTTTGCTGGATGCAGCTATAGCGGACAGAAAACGACGTAGAAGTCAGTGCATCCTTGCTATCGTTCGTTCGAAATCACAACTACAGTCTCAGCTAAGACCAACTATTTGGAGAAACATTTCTTCTCAAAACCAGAGCATTTGTAAACGCTTACGTCACCAGGAAAAACGTCGCTTGGAAGACAAATTGAATCGGTTGCGGGAACGATCCCAGCCGCACAAACATTCGACATTCATGAAAATGAATGCAATTCCTCCCAAGCGTCATACGGTTATTGGTACAAATGAAATCGACAACGATATGGCAGCCGTTTTGAATCTTGGACCTTCTTTTGCCATTTCTCGGAAAACAACTAATACCACAATTGACGAGGCTCTGTGTGGAATCCACCACTTTGTCCATCGCCTACGTTCGAGAATTCAGAGAGGGGCCACAGTACTTGATCGCGAATCGACACTGCTGTGTTCGATGCCATTTCCATCNCATTTCTCGGAAAACAACTAATACCACAATTGACGAGGCTCTATGTGGAATCCACCACTTTGCCCATCGCCTACGTTCGAGAATTCAGAGAGGGGCCACAGTACTTGATCGCGAATCGACACTGCTGTGTTCGATGCCATTTCCATCAAGAGGAATTCGGCTCCCTGATTCCACCCCAAATGTCGACTCGAAACTTGCAAGTCTCGAACTTGCAATACAGAAGATATACCAAAACGAAGCGATACAGATGTACAGAAGCAATCTAACCATCAGTGAGCAGAGAGGATTCAGAAAGCTCATTCGACTCAAGGACAAGTTACGGTATATGGTTGGAGATAAATGTGGCTCTTTTGTTGTTGTACCGCAGTCGTTGGATAAGAATATCATCAATGGAACGTTATCTGACGCAACAACCTATGC
>JARK01000602.1:0-19603 GCA_000688135.1 Ancylostoma ceylanicum
CGCGTGCGACGCTTGCGACGCAAAAACGCGTCGGGCGCGTCCTTTTTGCAAAGATTAGGAGCAGTATGGTACATTGACCAGTTTCACATGTGTGAGTGGCAACGGAAGTCGAAAAACAACGATGGTATTACAAAAAGCAGGTGAGACGGACGGGTGAGAGGGACAGACAGACATGAAGGAGAGTGATGTGGGGACGCGCGACTGTCAGGTGACTTCTACTACTACTGGTTCATCCTACCCTTCGAAAATAACATCCAACATGACCTTAACAGTTGTGCCGGCAGCGATCACATCGCAGCTCGTTTGTTTTCGTGTATGATTGCTGGGATTTCGCCTGCAAATCTCGAATTCCACTTAACCCTCGGATGAAATAGAAAATGGCAGCGTGAAAACAAATTCCAGAAGTGTTTTCGTCTATGCACCAGCGACGGCAGCAGCGGCACATCATGAAAAGTTAACGCATTCTTGCCGGCTCCATTGATCCATGGGAATCTTCCAGGATTATGGTGGATTAAATCAGCATTGTGTGCAACGTCTCAATGCTGACAAAAAGTCGGATACATGACTTCTGAGACAAATGCTGGGTCTTTCTCGGAGCCGAATCTATTCAGGCATTATTTTAAGGGTTATTTTTCACGAACAGAATCCTTGCTCTGGAGCAAGGTCATTAATCAGACCAGGAATTTCTCAGAAAAATTAATGTAGCGAAGAGAATTATACGCCTTAGTACATATAGAATAGTGTCTATTTATTTACTTACTTGATTGTTCTCAATGTTGCGCCATCAAAACGAAAGAGGACAGCTTCACCAGCAATAGAGGAAAAAACAGGAATTGAATTTAAAAAAAACCAGCTACATTCACATTTACCGTATTGCTTGGTTGCGTACTTCTCCGAGGCATTCAACTCAACCGAAGAGAGGAAGCAGGCCCGGGTGCATCATTTAGGTTATACTGGATAAACGTGCTGATGTCCATGTCAACAATAGGTAAATTTGGGGGCGGTTAACACTTATACTCTGGGTAACACCACTGATGCATGCACCCTAGGGTAGGCTTCAATATGATATGAAAAGCACGTATTCCCGTCATTACGGTGCTTCTGCTTCGACTACGAGGGCGGTTTGAAAAGTTTCCGAAATGACAATGAAAACAAAACAAATCGGATGCAATTAATATCTCATTTCTTAACCCAATCCTTTGAAGCCCAGAACACGTGGTCCGCTCTGTTTTCATTTCTCCATACTTTACCTAGAATGAATTTATTTGGGGTAGTCATGATAACCGGATTGGGCCACGATTAACTCGTCGCTTGATCGGAATCTCTTCTCAGATAAGGAGAAGTTAGGCTGCTCTGGCAGGTAGAAGTACGAGGAAGCTACGGCAGAAAAATCTTCGGATGAGGTGAAGTTTCAGATTTTATTACCACAAATTTTATTCCTAGTGGTAACCCATGCATTCGCAGTCATGCTGACATGGAGGGACAACTCCTATTTTTTTTGTCAAACTCGTGTTTGTCGCTCGAGTTTTAACGTTCAGAACTTCCAAAAATATTGGCGAAGGGTCAGCTGTGATAGCTTTCCCATCCTTCTCCTGAAACTCCCAAAAACAGATGCCGTTACCATCCCACCTCAGTGGACGTTAGGTTTTTCTTCAGAACCCATTCAGAACCCGTGTCTAATCTACTGTTTTTATCACCTTTACTATGACCAGCTTGTAGCTCCTAATCTAGCCTTCAATATGAAGCACAATTTTGGATTGGAATAAAACTCATCCTTTTAAAATAATTGACTGGCTTTCATGTTGGATTGCGTTTTTGTCAGGGGTTGGGCAAATGCGGCACTCAGTTTCGAAAATGTTTTTTCAAATTCAGTTCGTCAGGTAGAATAAAAACTGATCATTCGTAAGAGATGCACTAGACTCCTTCATTTAGCATTTATTTGTATCCCATCTTTCAAAACCTTGTCAACGATTTTATTCATATTCTCCAAAATGGTAACCTTTTCTCGGCATTTCACGCATGGTTAGTTGTTTGCTCGCGTTCTGCTGCGGCTAGTTTTCAAAACTCAAGTACTACGGGTGAAGACGAAGATAATGATTCTTCAAAATCACCACTCAAGTACTATTTGGTCTACCTGTGGTTATCTCATTCTACCGAAAGAATTAGTAGACGCCCAAATTTCACATCTGTCTGTAACTGAGCGCAGCTGAAGTTGCACAATTTGACGCACTTGTCAAAAGCAGAGCTTTGATCAAATCGAGATTCATAGTGAACTCCTGTGAAGAACTATCCGACACAATTTCATGAAAATTTCTGAAAAAGAACAACTCCTTGGTGGTCATTCCGAAAACTTCTCAAACCGCCCTCGTATAACAAAGCTGGCTCTGCTGGAAATCGCTAATAACTGCTCAAAATTTAGAAGAACGCAGCTGAATAGAAGCATGGAAATTTGAAATTTTTCATTCATCTCATTTAATCATAGAAATTTCCCAGATATTCAACGACAATGCCTGAAAATATCTGAAACAAACCAGCAAGTGTCTGTGGAATTGTTGTGGAATGCTCAAGAGGTAAAAGATTAAGGAAAGTCTGGAAGACATCTGGGAGAAAAATAAAACTTTATGGTACATTGTGCCATAATCGAGCATTTAATAGCCATCTTTACGGCTATTCAAAACTATAAAACAGACTCATCTACAGGCACAAGCAGGCGAAATGAATCATTCAATTTTTTTTTCAAATGGTTGCAAGGTAACAGCATTGTCATCATTTTTTTTCCTGCAGAAATTGCGTGTACAATTACTACTTCAACATTTATGATTCGTATTCACAAGTGCAAGAGTTTCATGTTTTTTTTTTCATTAAATGAAAACACATCTACCAAATAGACATGTGTCGCGATGTACCTAAATCGAGTTTCAAGGTTCAGTCGAACAGTGGAAAATCTCAAGTAAGCTCAATTGATTCGTTAAGGAACGACACTATTTGAGCATTGAATGAATGAATGAATGAATGAATGAATGAATGAATGAATGAATGAATGAATGAATGAATGAATGAATGAAGACGAATGAATGAATGAATGAATGAATGAATGAATGAATGAATGAATGAATGAATGAATGAATGAATGAATGAATAATGAATGAATGAATGAATGAATGAATGAATGAATGAATGAATGAATGAGACGAATGAATGAATGAATGAATGAATGAATGAATGAATGAATGAATGAATGAATGAATGAATGAATGAATGAATGTGAATGAATGAATGCGTGAATGAATGAATGAATGAATGAATGAATGAATGAATGAATGAATGAATGAATGAATGAATGAATGAATGAATGAATGAATGAATGAATGAATGAATGAATGAATGAATGAATGAATGAATGAATGAATGTGAATGAATGAATGCGTGAATGAATGAATGAATGAATGAATGAATGAATGAATGAATGAATGAATGAATGAATGAATGAATGAATGAATGAATGAATGAATGAATGAATGAATGAATGAATGAATGAATGAATGAATGAATGAATTAGCGAATACATAGCCTAATTAGCATCTCAAAGCTCCTCTGGAAAGCTTAGAACTTTTGGAACAAGTTGCCTGATCGCATATGAAACTTTCTCGGCCTAAAGCTTGTTGTCAAAATGTTATTGGCTTTCCTTGTCGACAAGTCGCAAAGAAGTAAGCCGTTGGCATGGCAAGTTGTCGACAAGCTTCGAGCCGACAACCTGTCAACAAAAAGTGCGAAAACAAGTTGCGAAAAGCTTCGGATCGACTGAATTTCAGATGCAATCAGGCAACTGCTCCAAGAATTCTGGGTTACCGACAGCTTCCAGAATATTCTGGCATGCGTTCGTCTTGCGGCGACGCAACTAATTACGGGAGACATGACAAATGAGGACTGGGACCGTGTGCTTTACATAGAAAAATGAGAAATCCAAAGTCTAAGATTTTTACTGCATATAAAGTAAAGCATTTAGGAAGCACGATTATATACTGTAACCCATTGAAAGGTGATTTTTTAAAGAAATAATCAGCAGTGAGTATAGCCATTCAAAAACGTCAAAAAAAACTGTTGAAATACATAATGAGATAGTGCAGCCAAAATATTATGCTGAACAGATGGCCTGAGACATCTTAGGGACATCGATAGCTCTATTTTTCGGTTAATTCGGTTTTCCTTCCAAAGGCATGCCCTTTCTAGAACAGATGTATCTTCCGGAAGCAGCCAAAAAAGCCATGACAGCAATATCAATGTGGAATAGTGCACCAGCGCGGGCGCAAGCTCGGGAACACCTGGTATGACTTGCAGAAAGGTTCTCAAATGTTTTTCCCTGGATCATGTCATGGGATTCTTTTAACGAACACCTACAGCTCGAATAGCTTTAGTGAGGTGTCAATGCAGCCGAAGAGGAGGAACATCTACTGGGTGTCCATGCAAAGGAGCACATGCTTACTTACTTACTAGTACATATGTACATTTTATAATAAAATATATTAGGGTGTTAAGTTGGAAATGCGCGCTGAAGTTTCAACGTCGTTATGAACGTGTTGCCAAACATTTTCTGTAAAACTTTTGATATCACCTGAAAGAGCAAATCATGGAGAATTTTTTCGCATATGGGTTGTCGAACATCCTTTCATTGTTTATTTTTTAGAGGGATTTATAAGAAGACCGACCAAAATTTCAGAATTTCCGTTCGAGGGTTTTATCTAGTAAAAGAGTGTAAAACTGCCGCTGAGCACCACCACAGACCATATAAAGAATTAAGAGAATTTTTGCGTATTATAGAGCTGAATCCATGCCAGAATGGATTACTCGAAAATAGCCCCGAACTTGGGTAACTGAACCGGAATTGTGACTGAAAATCGATTCCTCGACTGCCCTCTTCTTCAGATCTGGAATCGGGAACCGCACTTAGGACCGCCTAATAGGCCAGACTTTGCGCTATCAGACGACCACTTACCTGCGTCGTTTAAGCCTTACATGGAAGAGAAAAATTCCAAAACTGCGACGAAGCCAAACTTTGGGTGTGTCGCTACTTTAGGTGACGGCGCTGCGACATTCCACAGTAGAGCGCTCATAGTTTTTAAGGAAGATGTCGAAGGTTCAACAATACTAATTCTGCATTAAACTCAGACTGGGGTGTTGAAGCTTTGTTTTCAAAAAATAATTTGTTCAATGCAAAAACGCGCATTTCCAACTTAACACCCTAATAATTTAGTGTTCTCTCTTTTTCTTTTTCTTAGCACTAAAATCACTAGTGATAGGGGAAAATATCGTGTCGTTCATAAACACTCATTGAGGAAATCCAACCGATTTAACCTTTTTGACCATATGAGGGGAAAACCTTCGTAAATTGATACGTAATAGTAATAAATCTCAGGTTTGATTCAATGTTTTGTGCCAGAAGAGGCGTATATGGACACATTTATGGGTAACTCCCAAGAGCGAAGATGCGCGGATGACAGCTTAATCCTCGGGGACTCGCGAAGAAAAGCTAGAAATTTTGACTGAAAACCATGGGCATCCCCACATTATTTGTTTTCCCCGAGAGGGCATCAGGTGAAAAAATGAGCTAAAGCGCTGTACTTGGAGCAGCCGTAGTCATTCCATGTTCTGGAGAGGAGAAGGAAACATCACATCACGGGGTTTTATCCATCAATGTATTTGGAGCTAGACAAATATGCATCCGAATTTCAAACGGACAAAACTTCCCAATTGTTAGAGTCAAAAAATACCTCAAGATTCACATAACCTATCACAAAAAATACCTGAAATTAAAACTTGGCTGAAATCTGCTCAGCACTGTGTAACTAAACGCTATTTCTTGTTCATTAGAAAATCATAGCCGTACGCGGAAGAGCATGGACAGAAAACAACACCGTACAAGAGAGGCTTGAAGTGGATGTCTTTTATGGGCATAGAAAGCGAAAAAGAGCAGATAGGAAGATAACTGTATATAAAAACTCGTACAGAATATATTTAATCTGAGAACAAATTCCTTGCTCTTCTGGTCTCGAAGATTACAAATTTCTATATTATAGAAGCAGCCTACGAGGGTTCACAAACCTCATCCTGCCACTTTGCCCCCCCCCCCCTCTCCAGACCCCACCACACGTCCTGAGACACAGGAATGGCTTTTTTGTCAGTTTTGTTCGGAATCACGTATAGCGCTGTGATCAGCAGCTCTTGGACCTTCTTCGAATGCGAAAATATCAGGAATGATTCTGAGGTGGGACGGAGTCTTCAGTGAAGGTTGCCATCTCTGTAACCGGCAACTGTCTCAAGAACGGTAAGTACTTTCAACAGCATTAGCAATTATGGGCTCGATAGACAGTTTTGTAGGAAGAGTAAGTAGTTTAACCGCACTATTTGTACAGGGATGGATTCCGCTATCCAAAAATTCCTCTGACATCAGTGGCGAGCGCAAGGTGGGAAATGGATGGGGAGAGAAGGTGTTGTTATCTGACTTTTGGTATTTCTGATGATTTTATATCTCTACCCCGGCCGTTTGAGCACACGGCGTGGCAGAGACCCCGGTTTCCCCACCCTCCTCTCACTCTGCGTCCTCCACCAATGACCGGGGAAGTTTTCAGAGATCTGATGAGAAAGATGAATCAGGTACCGCCTAAATCTATGAATTATTCAAGGTCCAAAGTTCACATGTGACGTTCATACCAAAATCTTGCCAGAATATACGAATTCATCAAGCTGGACATCTTGAGCTGGAAATCCCGAATATTGCCCTCTAACAAGCAAATGCTCGTCATTAAGGGCCAATGACAGCCGTAAGGTTATAATTTACGGCTTCAGATTCATGAGATATAGTGGATTATTAATTATCATGAATCATAGAACGATCCTCATTACCTCCATCTGAGCGATTCCGATTTGAGGAAATGATTTTGTCGTTAACCATAGGTAATCCAGAAAGCGCATATATTTGATGGCTTGGAGAATTCATATCAAATTCATCGAGAAATAAGTACTTTCCGGTGGTGATTTCTTCTAAAGGTATTGGGCAAGCGAATAAATGCGAGAATTTTTCGCCATATCCATAGAGAATTCATATTCGTGAGAGCGCCTGCGATGTACAGCTGCTAAGAAATGCAGGTTTTGTTTGATCTCATCATCTACAGGAACACAGTCGAATCAGACGAGACCCATTCTCGATTGCTCGTCCTTTGGCTATTTTATTCCTGGTCAGAAATAACAGTCCTTAGTGCGTGTAGCTACAAACGACAGCCTGATTTTGTGGTCGAAGAAAAAGCAAACAGTGGATGGAGAGGAGGGTTTGGAAGACTAAACAAGGGTTTGGCTGACTAAACGTACAAAAAATAATATCAGTTCCTTAATGATGTTAGTTTTGAAAAAAAATATTCTGATGGCTCGCTGGGAAGGTGAACAAAAATTTCACACCTCTTAGGTATCTGCAGAATTCACACGAGTGCAACATGAGATCTGTCTTCTTAGCCCTTGTACGTGTGAATTCACATGAATAAATTTGCATTGTGTGAGATATCCACGTAGCAATGCAGCGAAAATTCAGCGCTGGTTCACAGCTGCTGTAAAAATTATAGGCCTTCCCGGGCAGATTAGGAGCGAAACTGTATCCTGTAACCAACTAGGGACACACGACCGCTTAGTAGACTTATTGGCGCATGATTCACTTCAAAATATCCCTAGTAGTGCTGATCGCAGTGAACTTGGACTAGAGATTGATATAGAGCTGACATAATATACCATGAGAAATGGAGTAGAGGTACATAACGCTGATGCCTGCACGCACATCACATTAGAGAACCTTTTCATAAATAATACATGGGTAATGCGTGCGCTGATGCCGCTCGGCTATTACAAGAAAAACTGCTTGCGGAAAATCGAAATATTCGCTGATGAGGTAAAGCTTGCATTGAAGCACTGATTTTAACTATTCGATTAGGGAAGCGAATTCTCTCGTTTCCTGCACTTGTTCCCCACCTTTAAAGCACCAAGTTTTAGGTCTCCTCATCCCACCCTGTTGTCCCATAATTTTCATCTTTTAAAAGTTTGATCACCGCGAATGACAAAGGCATGGCTACCAGAATTCTTGAGGACCAAAAAACAGCTCAAAGCTAAGCAATAGTGTTCGCGCAAGATAATGAATAATACTATGTCTTTGGCTTGCTTTGTATGGAAAGGATTATCGGACACGCGCGTGCGTCAGGGCTAGGTACAATAGTGTGTGAGAAACCGCTGCTCCCGGGCTTTTCTCAGGATAGACAGCTCAGCCTTGATGTAAGCCGGCCAATAAGGGGCTACAATGAACCACTCACCTTCTGAACCATGTTCGGCTATTTTTATCCAAGTTCAAGAAGGTAAAACGGTCTGAACCCGCGCGAGTGGTAAGTCCACGTAGACGCTTTGCAAGAATCATGGGGAAGCGGATTTAATTTGTTCCCAGCATACCCTGGACTTCCGCACCACGGTAGGCCTACCGTTACAGTGTGGTTGATATAAGTCATGTCAACCGTGGGCAACCAGAGGGACCACCGCGGGCTATTTGTGGCCAACCGTGGACTATTCGGTGAATATCTAAGGCTAAAAGAGAGTAAACACGTTCAGAAACTGGGAATTTTCATGGGCAGGCAAGGTGTTTTCGCCGGGGAATACGTGGAATTTGCAGAAGGAAACAGATGATTTTTAGGGATATAGGAGTATCTCTGGGGGGGATTCGGGGCACTTGTGGGAGCCATTCGGGTTGCAGTGCGTTTCATCGGGCACGATAGTTGAGAAGACAGTTGAGAGAAAAAAAAACGCGTGAAAGTGTGCATCAATTGGGGAGGCGGGAGAAAAAGGCAGATTCCCCGCATAGCTACTCAGCTATCGTCGCATATGAAACAGACAATACTTAGACTGAAAATATGTGGGTTTGACCCAAATGGAAGAGTTAACCAGACCGTTCAAAGCCAACGATAAAAATCCCCGACGGAGAAGCAAGTAGGATGGACAAGCAAATTAGGAAGTTGGCGCTACCTTCAAAGTAATGACATATTGTATGGGGCCTAAACACTAGAATAATGAAAGTCACAGGATTGAAGAGCGCTAGAACCTTCACATTTCGCTTCTCACAAGCCTCGTCAGTCGTTTTTACAGCCTGCAATCAGAGAAACGCCTCAGGAAACAACTTCCGCGAACTGCAATTCCCAAGTAACACTGAAACTTGCATGGATTGAGAATAAGCTGGAAGCGGCGTTTATCTAAACGAAAATTCCAGGAATGTTAAAAGCGGAAGCTAATAACAAGTTAGCAGATGCTATGCCGGAAGTTGAAAATGGGACGGTCATTGCATTTATGAGCGAGGGCAGCGCTTATAAGCATTCTACAAATCCAATTTTGTTGCCTTTTTCTTTTATTTCCAGTGTTGTTGTGCATTTCTGCAGCAAACTGAAATGTCAGTGATTGTAGGTTTGGCCTCAGTAATTGCTGGTTTGGCTGCAAGCTTGCAAAAGCAATGGGATTCGCACGCCTTCTTCACAGCCTGCACAATTCAGGAATTTTTATCCTATTCCTTTTTATAGGTAGTGACAAAAGAATATTGTGGTTAGCACCGATGGCGGAACGAGAAAGTGGGCGTGAGAAAGGCAGTCGGGAAGGACCGACGTCACTTTGAGGACCTGTCTATAAATTAGAAAAAAACCAAAATTGCAGACATTTGAATGACAATAACTAACTAACTAAATAAATAAATAAATAAATAAATAAATAGAATACTAATTATAATGTCAATTAATTGGTTATTATTTTTTATGGGACAATAATTTTGAGAAAACAATAAAAATTCATCTTGCACAAAGTTTAGTTATTTTATAAAGTAATTTCGAAAATTCGGCGAACCGCTCTCTGAGGGGGCGTAATCTTGCGTTTACCACTAGTCAGTACATGTTGAAAAAGTTTAATATCCGCCCTTTCTACATTTATAAGATCCAGAAAATTGCAAATCAAGAATAGACTAAGAATCTCTACAGGATTCAAATTCCAGGCACCACAAATCTTACCGGGATTGCTACTACGCAACCTATGGTCCACTTCAGTACGCAAGACAAGAGTTGGGGAGACATCAGAGAAAGAATGCGTTGAGGAAGCAGTAATTCGTGAGATAATGAAGCAGAAAATGAATGTTCGTCATTTAGTGCGTAAATAGCATGTTTACGCACAAATACCCAGCTATCGTCGTTTTTCGGACAGAGCATAGGCATCGGAGACGAACTTATAGCATGAATTATTTTCGTTGGGCCTTTCACAGAGAAAGATAGCTGAATAATAGGTGACAGTAAGAGGAAAGGATCCCTACTGAGCTGAGCCCCTGGTTCTTTGATGTCAAATCTGTTCTTCAAATCTGCTAAGCGACACATTAAATCAACCTAGGGACAATTTTTCCTTGGCAATACTAGAGCTCTAATCTCAAAACTGTCCCCGGGTTAAAAACTCCTCTATAGGGCAATTTACACTACAATTTGCGTGCATTTGACGCGCGTGCATCTACACAAAAAACGAGCAATTTGTACTAGATGCGTGCTTTTGAAGCGCGTTTGGCTATATGATGAAGGATATGGCTAGTCGGATAGCTGACGCAGCTCAGACGCACGCGTGGTGCAGTGTCCCGGTGGCCGCGCATTCTTTTCACTGAGGATGGGGTGTGTATCATCGTGAGGGAAAAGGGGGTGTAACCAGGCGACTCTGATTGGCGCATTCGGTCCTCCCGTCACGCCCACCTGTTTGATTCGTACGAGGCTAAGCACATATAGACCATGCTCTGGGATTGACGCAGTTCGAGTTCAAATAGATGGGCGTGACGGGCGGCACGAGTGCGCCAATCAGAGTCGCCTGGTTACACCCCCTTTTCCTTCACGATGATACACACCCCTGAGGATGTACATGCCGCGTTCATCGGTCTTCATGGAAAATCTTCCGCAAATGGATGCTGGCGTCTGACTAGTATGAATTGCCCTAAAGGATATGTCCAGTACGCAGTATCTAAGGCAGTTCGGACGGGCTGCGTCACAAGAGGTACGCTGCTGGGCTGTGATTGGCCATTTCACGTGCGCGTCGCGGCTGCAGCCTTCAAAGTTACGAGCAGCGCTGGGGAAAATAGACATGCTTCAGAAGCTCGGGTAGGACTGATGATGACTGTTGGAGCGGGAGAATTGTAAGAATGTGGCCACGATGTCATTTGATGCGTTGAATTGGAGGGATCAATCTGTATTTAAGAAGTATATGCGAGCAGCGCGGTCGCGTCGCGGCGTACGTCTTGACCACTTCCCGTTCGGACGCAGGTGGAGCGCATTTGTCTGCCGTCTCGCGGGTACATACGATCTTCGTCAAAGAAAAAACCTTCGGCAAATGGATGCGTGCGTCTAGCGCGATCTAGTATAAAGTTCTCTTGTCGCAAAAATTTTCAAGATGACGATTACCACCCGTAGCATTGGGTCACAATATTCAATGTACGGAAACGGTCCAAATATCAGCTTCCAAAGTCAGGATCATTCATCCCAAAAGGAAAACCCAGGAGTCAGTCATCTGCAGTTCACAGTCTATTACGGTGGGAACTTCTCCGCCTTTTTGGTGAACAATATTGTAAATTATTTAAAATGTCTTGAGAAATTATTGAAAATGTCGAAGTTTTGCCAAAACTCTCACCAATCAAGTCTAACCATTGCCAAAATGCTCATCAATTAAATCCAAGCAGATTAGAAGAAAGATGTCCCTTACACAAGTATCTTCGAAGAAATGTACTCGAAAGTAATTTCAATAATAGTCAGGGGTGGCCATTGCCCGTATTTGTTTTGAGACTCAAGGAAAGAGCAAGACAGCAAACACGCCAAGAATTCATTTCGTGCTATTATTGGCTTGGGAATTCAATCTAGACAACCACATTTAAGTGCTGCGTACGAGACTAACGTCGAGCGTCGAGTATGCAATATATCGCCTTGCCGACTGATATCGGCCAACCTTCTCGGGGGTGCAGCGAGCACAGCCGATCCTCTGAAATAATTGCCTCAATCCACGCCCCATATCTCATTATGCGCCGCCGCGCGGATGACTTACGAGAAAAGCCCAGTGGTAAGACATCGTAATTTTCTCGAGGAGGTTTGGAGGATTTAGCATGCAGGTAGTTCCCTCATGTTTTCGGACCCCATGAGTGATGGCATGCCTCCCTCAGCGAGCAAAGGTGAGCTGTTTCACAATATAATCTATCAAACAGTTCATTTCGAGTACAACGGAAGAATTGACAGACAAACATCAGACACAGACCTAACCGAAGAACAGACGATGCAGCATTTCATTTGAATGCAGGGACCTACGACAGGCAATTGTAGGAGAGGGCATGGATCCGCAAATTAGCCTGAGCCGTTCCGGAAACTTTGACCCAAAATCAAAATCGCCTCAGGGCGGGATGCAGCCACAATTAAATCAACATACGCTGATGAATATTTGAAGATGATACTCGCTAGCGTGCATCAATATGAACCACGCACGGGTACAAAGACCAAAATGCTCAAATAAGCAAGTTTGCATTATAAAAAGTGGGAGCAGATTTCGTTAATTGAGGAAACTTCGGCAAAAACGACACTTCCTTCCTTTTTCCTGGAAGAAGCGGTCCCGAATTAGAAGCAATTCGTTGAGGAAAGTTTCGTTGAATGCAATCGGGACAGGAAATTTGTGAGAATTGGTTAGGGAATTGAAGGATAACTATGTACGTTAGTAGAGAACCCACAGCGATTTCCCAAACTGGTAAATTCCACGAATTCAAAACAGAATCCCGAATTCAAAATACCCATAACACATGGATATCTAGGAATTCTGGTCCATATCTCAAGACATCTGGCATGGCTATTCTGAAGAATTATTGCTCTAAACATAAGCATTACGCTCTCAAGCAAAACAACGGAATGCCGCCTCTCCTACTAAAACCTCTGGTACGACCGCAGCTGCACGCAAATTTCACTGCTGCTTCCTACTGACTCAGCGATAACCATAAGCAAATACAGTGTTATACCGTAACCGTTGAAACTGTGCGAGCCAAATCGACTATTATAACAAGGGCTGGGAACGAATAAGGAGGGACCACACAAGTCAAACTCAATGAAATACACATAAAACAGCTACAAACCTGTTTTGTACAGAACAGCAACACTTCGTGGGTCTAAAGGGTCTAGATGGCGATGGAGTACAATAGAAGACATTCAACAGTGAAAAAAACGCAACCCATCGGGAGAAAATATACTATTCTAATAGTCATCGCCTCTCGATAGCACTTCTTTGCATGTCGGGCGAAGTACGAGCGTGTGTTCCCACTGAGCAGTATAGCAGCCTTTGACATCGCAAAGTGGTGGGTATGGGTCCACGATACCCTGCAAAGATTCATCTCAAAATAGCATTTTCCTAATATTTGAAGGTCGATAGTGTTATATTACGGCAGTGATAACCTGAAGGACCTTTATCATTCATACTAACCTAACAAAAAAAATTCCCACTTTTTCAATTTAATTTGATTTTTGAGAACGAGTAATTACCATCATGAAACTTCCTTACAGACTCAAACTAAGACAACAACTTCATAAACAGAGTCGTTTTCAGATGCCTGATCAGCCACGAATATATTATACCTTCTCAAGCGAAAAAAAAAGATCTACAAAGAGTTGGAAACAAAGGATTTTGCTAGGAAATTTAGAAGAAACATGACCTCGTCTCAGGCCATCATTCTCTCCGTTTTCTCTCCATTTCGAGATGCTCCCGCCCAGTTTATAGTATAAACTCTCCGTTAACCTCACCACCCCACCCAACCCTTAGGGTATTGTCATTGATTTCGCACCCAAGACCGCTCCTCCCACTAAAGAGCATCAAAAGTGGTTCGAAATTGGTTCCTACTATTCAAAGTGATAACAGATTTTAGGCATAATTCTTCTAACCCACTTAAGACTGCACCAATTTTCGCGCGTTCCCACGCCTTTGAAGTCCTGGCTATTTTCACTGTTCCAAAAATTTTATAAAAATTCTAATAGAGAATTTCATAATCATACTGCTTCGGAGGTATTAAGACTTTGTCATCAGAAAAAAAACCCGCAGCGACTATAGAGGCTCAATGATCTCTCAAATTTAACCACGCGAAAGAAGGGACGGCTCGCCAGTGAGCCGCGCGTTCATCAGTAGGTTAATTCTATCCCTAGGATCTCTGACGACTCAATTTAATTTTTCTTTCTTTTGGAAAAACATAAATATCACGGAAATGTGGCATTTTACATTCATTGAACACCGATGACCTATGCAACTTGAAGCAATGTGAGAAGTCATTATAGAAAACGCCGAAAAAAACATTGGCAAACGTGATGGCCGCTCTATGATCAATAAAAAGAGCTTCAATAGACTTTTTGTTCAAAAATTACACACTTCGTCAAACAACAGGATGTTCAATATCTATCCAATCTTTCATCCCACGGCCGTTACAACGACCACGACCCTCTGGGGAATCGAGTCAGTGGAAAAGCACTGCAGCAAGTCATGCACTCTCGTTGCCTTATGCGCCTGTACTCCATCATGCAAGAAATGCGAGCGTGTTATCTTAATGGAATCAGATCCAAAAAACCACCGCAAAATCATATAAAGCCCATAGCAAATTGTCACACCATGAAGATATACTTGGACTCTGTAGGAAAAAAACTCGAAAACGAAGGAATGGCTTACAGGATTAAAGTGGTACTGTATTCAACATACTAATCTTATAAGAAGAAAAAAAAAACAGGAAATCGCTCCATTCTATCTAAAGCTCACGGTCGAGGAAAGCTTAAGTTATTGAAGCTCTTTTCTAAAAACTCTGACTGTTGTAATCGTTTCCCACCGTTCATTCATAGCAAATCCATACTTATATCTTTACTCATATTCTAAAGAGCTACTAAATTCCAGGAGAATTCCGAAAATTGAATATTCCGAGATCTATCTACACAAAATGCTGACACAATGGTGAAAATAATATACCTTATCACAAAGGTCCTTCAATGACATGAGGTATTTTGTTTCACCCAGCCGATCAACCCATCTTCGACAGAACGCAAGGGTCCCAAAGTTTTTGTCGATAGTGTTAAGAAGAGCCTTCGAACGGGCCAGTCTGGAAAAGAGTACCAGATGATTGGATAGAAAAAGGCACACATAATATGTTTTGAAAGACAAACCTTAGGGGAATGTGCTCCTCAGCCAGTTCGAAGTTTTTCATGTAATGGGAACACTCCATATCATCGTGCACGTATCCTTTGCCAGTCGATCCGAAAGTTTCGATAGCATAGACCTGCAATAGTAATTTCAAATTAGGCGTTTCCACGCATGACGAAAGCGCCATGTCAATAGATACCTCATTCTCTTCCATTTTAGTTTGGTCGCCGCCTTTGACAATTGGCACGGTCTTTCCAGCATGAATCCTGGAAAATATTATAGAAAACATTCATATATGCAATATGTCTTCGGATGTCCATGCGTTGGGAGCACAACTCTGCTGAAGAGATGGACGGCATGATACAGGCGCGACAACCTCGACTCAGTAGATTTCAATTAATCGTAAAAGTTTCGTCTTTTCGCGAAATTTCCAAGGTTTGGTAGCGTCAACTCCTAAGATGTCGGTAAAAGCTACTGGTGATAACTTCCCACTAAAAAATGTTCAGAATTCAAGTCACACTTGAACTCTATCTCAACAATATTTCGACGGATCAGTTCGATTCAGGTAAAACCATATTGGACAAATTTTTGAGCACCGCTTACCGGTAGGGTCCAATCGAATGACCATTGAGATTTCGGATGGGCTTCACAGTATAGGTGCGTCCATCAAGTTCAACCTCGTGCGACGTCATAACCTAAAATGGCAACAAACGAATGAAAACAGAAAACAAGAAGGAATTCGACGCAGTTTGACCTCTTCGATTGTTTCTCCTAGGTCGCATAATCGCACATCGATTCCAGCCTCACGAATGCCGGCGTTGGTTGCCTCCTTCACAGCGTTAACCAAGTTGTCGTACCTCGGGTCAAAGTGGAGCGTAAAAGCGCTGTCTATGAGACGTCCACGAACATGGACACCATAGTCAATCTGAAGTTCAGTAATGCCATTGAGACCACACTTGACCGACTATGGGAATTCAGGTCTCTTAGATAAGTGTTTCCAAAATCGTTTTAGCCATCACAGAGGAATTGAAGAAACTAAAAGTTTTACCAAAATCAGCAAGATTAAAAAGGGAGAACAGCTGGAAGGACTACCGACAGGCAGAAGCATAAAAAGGGAGAGAAGCTGGAAGGACTACCGACAGGCAGAAGCACAGCAAAACGACTGAGAACCAGAAGTGAAACCTCCTAAGATTTGAGAGAGCGTAGACATGCGTAGGCATATGCGTATGCCCACGTGTTTTATACCACGAAAAAATTCAAAAATGGAAAAAAATTAAAATGAAGAATGTAATCAAAATTATAGTGGAAATCTCAGGAATATGAGGCATAATAGCAAAGGAGATTGAAAAGTCTCACCTTGCAAACATCGCCATATTGGAGGACAGTGGTATCCCCATTGTTCGGGGTATAATGCGCTGCGACGTGATTTAGCGAACATCCAGTGGGGAAAGCCAGACCAGCTTCAAGACCGTTCTCTTTAATTAGGTGCCGGGAGCAAGCCTCGAGACGTTCACTAAACAGCCGACATTACCATGTATCAGCCAGCGATGAAAAAGCCTAATTCACCAACCATATTTCAATCATCGTCATCCCAGGCTTCACCCAGGACTTTACGTAGTTGCGCACTTGCCTATGAACTTCAGCTGATCTGCGATAATCCTAAAACGAAGATAAATGCGCTAAGCAAATGTTGAGATTTGCTTCAATCTCACCTGGTACATTTCGTCAAACGAATTGTCAAGCGCTTTTTTCTCTTGCTTGCTCTCTCGGTCCGAGGCAACTCGACCATCCTTACCTTGAATATAAGAATTTATAGCCCCAAGCATATGAGACGCAGTTTTCCACAACCATACTTTGTAAAAGTGAACAAAATCAAATCTAAGCTAGCCCCACCCATGAGGTAGTATGTCTCGCACTGCCCAACTGGATACTTTCCGTCGGGAAACTGTTCATCCACAGGTTTCATTGCCGCAATCTCAGCATGCCAATCGATGGTCGGTGGCTCTTCAGCAGCGGGAACGACATCCCCTCCACCATTCATTGCAGCATGTGCATTTTTACCTACAACAGCTCGGGGTACAGCTGAGGATGGGCTAGTCGGTAGTTGGCTAGAACCTAAATGAGCAAGCAGTGCAAGATGATAGCGAAAACGGAATTTAATAGAATGATGAGTTTCTATGCATGCTGATAGTATTTTGAACCACTAGTTAGTTCATGCAGGAGTACAGATATAGTTGTAAGCAGGCAGAGCCATTATGGAAGTTTGAAGAGCGATTCATAGCTATAGAACATCCACTTTCTTGCGAAATGGTTAAGAATAATGATCTGCTTTGGGAAAGAACCGGAGTAAAGCACCTCTTTATGAAGTCAAAAAGTTACCAGCGGGTAAAGAGCTCAATCCTTCAAGTTAAAGGAGCCTTTTGTCGTGAGAATATGCAAACTATGAGCAATGACTAGGAAGCACAGCAAAGCAAAGCTCCCACTCTGAACTGAAAAATTGTGACCTACCTTTCTTTCCTCCTTTCCCTTTCTTAGCTTCAGCCTTATCAGCACGAGCCTTGTCCTCTACTGCAAGTTCTGCCAATATGGCATCAAGATCTTGATCTGAAATCAAAAACACCACTGAGGCCAACAAATTCTTTCATCATTTCCACTCAAAAACAAAAAGAAATACCCACCTGCAGTGTTGTTCTTCGCCTTCTTATTAGCACCACCCTTCTTCGACATAGCTGAAGTGTTAGAACATTGATATACAAGGACAGAACTGAAATGTGAAAACAACAAGTAACTGACATCAAGTAGTGGTCGGTTAGAACCTATTCCTCTCAAAAAGTAATAAGCATTATACAAGAATATTTATCTGATCTATAGCAACGAAAAGAAAACGATGGTATTTATATAAAACTCACGGAAAACGTACCCGTGAATAACACCGTACTCACTTTGACCAACTTATAAAGCAGTAATACTTGGAAAATACAACAAGAAAAAAACGAAAGAAAAAAGAATGAAAACATAACCAACGGTATGCTCTAACAACGTGGAAAGCTCTCAATGTTCTAACAAAGTGGAAACCTTTCAATTATGATGGTATCGCCAATTAAGCATCCGAAGATAAGAGGAAAATACAACACTAAAATCCACATTCTTCCTGTAATTCTCAGCTAATCTCCTGAGCTGTTCTTCCTCTTCATCAACTGTTGAATCTTCCTCAGAATCACTATCTTCAAAAGTAGACGACTCATCATCACAAAACGAACTCTCTTCTGACTTCTCCATAATTTTTTCTTCAGCAGTGAAATGAGTAAGCTTTTCTACTCCACGGTGATCAGAACAGGAAGCGGACTCACCCTCCGTGATAGTGTCCACATTAGTAGAAATGGGATAGTCTTCTTCCTCACTGGACATAGCAGAGGGAAAGTTATCTTTCTCCTTATTGGACTTATTTATCTGCGCAGAGGACAACCGTTCCTGCTCAGACACATCACGGTCAGGAGAATCAGGATCACTTTTCTTCACATCAACTTCGCTTGGCGGCATTGATGAACTAGTTGGAGTCTCATCAACATCAACTTCAGTTCCCATATCACGAATGCGCCCTGCTTCCTTGTACACATCGTACTTGAACGTGGTATCGAAATTACGCACCCAGTTTGTGTAGTAATTCACCTTGCCAGTCCATACTTCAGCTGGGTCGCGTACAGGTACCTGGAAAAAGCTGGTAGTAGGAGAAGGTTGCAAAGAGTTACTGGGAATTTCAAATGCAACAAGATTCGTTCTTGGTTTTACCTTAACATACTGGCAAATAAACATAACATGCCAGGTATTAGGCTCCATATTCATTTCAAAACACCTTTTCTCGTATCTCTAGGACACCCCCTGTTGTTCAAATCAGAAACATAAAGGAGCTTCCAATTATTTAAACAGAATCCGACAAAAAGAGAATAATGGCTCGTTCGCTACTCACCACAGCGCCCATACTGGTACCGCCTGTATCCTGTAAGTGACGAAATTGATCGAATTCTTCCTTCACTCGATCGCAGAACATTTCAAACGATGTCTCTTTAACAGGAGCATACACCGGCGTCCTTGCATACGCCAACAGCTTCGGTTTCTCCATCTGCGCTTTCTGACGGCTTTTCATAACCTGGAATAGAGCAAAGATAAGCGAGCATTGTTGATAGAAACAAACTATCACATCAATCAATAACCCTGAAGTTTTAGGAAGTGTTACCAAGTTGGGACACGATTTGTTGGCTTAAATAACCTTGAAGTTTTAGAAAGTGTTACCAAGTTGGGACATGATTTTAGTGGAATTAGAATGCTTAAATCTGATGGGTCATTTTCTATTGAGCCAACTGCAGTTGCAGAGCGATTATTGGGGGGG
>JARK01000603.1:5173-15901 GCA_000688135.1 Ancylostoma ceylanicum
AAGGAGAGGAAGACGAGCGGAAGCATCGGGCTGAAGCGCTCTGCTTCAACATCAGCGAAGAGTGTGGATAAGGACTGAAGGTAAACCATCGTGACAAACGACGGCGCCCTTGCTAGCGAGAAGCATCGCGTTATTATGTACGTGTCAAAACAGGATTACGCATTTTGGCGAACTCCAGTGACCGGTCTTGCTCGGGTCCTTCTGGATAGGCTTTCTTGCCCAATCTCTTAGGTAGAACGCAGAACTCAGCCACACCATGACCTGGGCGCATAATCAACTCATTTAGTTCGGCTATTGCACGCACCCGTGCAATTTCTCCAGACCAAGCGAGAATTTTCAATTGCACGCACCCGTGCAATTTCCCATTAGGAAGGGGGTCGTATGTCGTATGTCGTATGCAATTGCACGGGTGCGTGCAATAGCCATTTCTCCCCGCTACCTACTCTTCACTTAACAAGTTACGCATGCATTCTACCAGTACTTCAAAGCCTCTGCGCTTAACCCCTGTCGGAATAGAGAGGAACACACATTTTGCACAACCCACCAAATGATCGTCTCCCAAGATCTCGTCCAATATTTGGTCATTCATCATTACCCGCTTATACTTCCTCCGGAACAATCTGATGAATTCATTGAAAATTCTCGCTTGGTCTGCCCTCATACAGGCCTGGATCGATACACGAGAGTGATTGGAAACAGTTTATGAAATTCATGTTGAATTGCCGACCTTCTCCTACTCTTGTTCCGTCCAAGGAAGTCTCCACAGAGCGCCTCCAACTGTGATCGCGGTACAGACCAATCCGCTCTTGCCTTTGCTGCTCCAGCAGCTGTGCATTATTAGTCAACAAAACCTTACGGTCTTCCTTTCTGTTCCTTACAAAATTCTTACAATACCTTGTTGACAGCTACTACCGCTCGTTCCTCCTTCTGACCTCTCTTCGCCCTTTGCTTTATTTATCTCCCTTACTAAACATTCGTGGTGCCGTTCTTTGTAATGCGAGGAAATTTTATGACCCTTTGTTTCCTCACTTGATACACTGGGATACTTCTTATTTCTTCACCAATACCCCTTTACTCTGATGCTAGGACTCTATCCGAGTAGTAAGTTAAGCACTTGCCGCACTAAATGGTTGCCTGTCCTTGTCGGCCAATCCAGTCATTTCATGGAAATTCATCGCACCAGCACTTGTACTTTATGTGCCTCTCGGAACGCGCTACGCGATATAAGAATCGATACTGCGGTTGATGATCAATCAATAACTGTGGCCAATAACGATTATCCTCCCAGTCTCGCACTGACACTTCACCTCCCACCGATTAATACAATCGATAGGCCTAGTGCCTCACCGGTTAAGACCGATACTCTTTCCCTTCGCTATACTAAGTTACCCTTCGCTACTCTTATCAAAACACCCTACTCTGATGTTAAATGGCAATACATTTTACGGGACTTCGTGTTTGGCAAGACAGTTTACGGGAGAAAATTTTGCTTAGCAATACATTTCACGGGAGAATGAGTGAAGAGCCTGTTTGGCGATACAAATGGCAAGACAATGTGTTTGGCGATACATTTTACGGGTGTTTGGCGATACAAATGGCAAGGTTTGTGTGGCAAGACAGTTTACGGGTGTTTGGCGATACAAATGGCAAGAGAATGTGTTTGGCGATACATTTTACGGGTGTTTTGCGATACAAATGGCAAGACAGTGTGTTTGGCAAGAGAGTTTACGGGACTTCTTGTTTGGCGATACATTTTACGGGTTAATATGTTCATTTCATTCGGGTGATTCATTCATCATCGGTGTCGGCTCGGATGGCGCAGTTGGTAAGGCAGCGGACTCCCATTCTCAGAACCACGGTACGGTTCCCGGTGTTATCAGAATTTTTGCGCATTCAAGCTTGTTTGGCGATACAAAAGGCGAGGTTTGTTTGGCGATACATTTTACGGGACTCCTTGATTGGCGATACATTTTACGGGGTTTGTTTGGCGATACATTTCACGAGGTTTGTTTGGCGATACATTTTACGGGGTTGGTTTGGCGATACATTTTACGGGACTTCGTGTTTGGCAATACATTTGACGGGGTTCGTTTGCCTGGCTAGTTTGCAAGCTCGTCTGCGAGGTTGCCAAACAAACCTCGCCAAATGTATTGCCATTCAACATCAGAGTAGGACTTACTCTACTTCAGCCCTACTCTACTTCGGCTCTGCACGGTCGAGAATTAATACTGAACCAGTCAATACTGATCCGACTCTCAACCAGCCCAACCCACTTCTCTAGCTCTCCAACTAACGACCAGTCGGCTGACTGGCAGCAACTCCCTCATACATCACAATGAGAGTTAACACGTAGTAATCGCCGAACTAACGACGCTATAAACGAAAAAGTGCACGAGATGAAGAAAACTGTTTATTGCACAATAAAAATGATACTGATAATGAAGTAGAACAGTTCAAGCGGCGAATGACGTCGGAGAAATGTCGACTAAAGATGGACTAAGGAGAATCACTCCTTCTAGGGAGACTAGTGGCCCCGCGACCCACGTTTATGCGCTACTCTCCTGATGATCGAATCCTACAGGATGCTTTGAACAAGTTTGCACTCTTCTTTTCACTGTTCAGCTATTAGCTCTGCATATTATGCATAGTTGTGTTAACTTCGATGTAAGCCAATGCAAGAGTGTGAGCGAGTTAGGGCTATTTTTTGATGAATTGGGAACCGCTGTTGCCGATCTCTTTCCAGGAAAGATGTCAACTTTAACAAAGATGGCTAATAAGGTACTGGAATGGATAAGGAGCTCAAAATGCTCATAACAAACTCTTTTCGGTCGAGGAAATTGTGTGTCGATACCGTCCTTCTCGATATTATAGACGGAACCCGTGACCGCAGAATACCGGAGAAAGCATGCTCTAAGTGAGAGGGTCGTGTAGATTATCGGACACCTACCACTCGCGCGCGCCAGGCCCTTGTATGACAGCTTACGGAAAACAGCTGTTCTCGGACTTTTTCCATGATGGACAGTCCACTTTTGATCTAACACTATCAATAAAATGCTAAATTGAGTTAGAGCTACTTCCGAACTGTGTTTGGCTTTTTTCTCCAAGGTCAAAAAGGAAAAACGGCTTGACGCTACGCGCGTGGGTGCTGAGTGTTCATAGACGGTTCGTGTGTGTTCCGCAAGCATTTTGTGATGGCGACGCAAACGTAATCCGTCTATCTTTTCGACAGGTAGTGTACACTGCAGTCATCTGTTTCGATCTCTTCGATACATTTGCAGACGATGCGCCGACGAAAATAATTCAATAATATAAATAATAAGTATTTTACTGAACAACAACACCCGTACGCGATTCAAAGCATCGAAAAGCCTTTTTACTTGTCTATGCTCTCCTCGCGAAAAAAAATCGCCGTACTTCTACTTGAGCTCTTCAGCATCGAATTCCTTAATATATCTCATTCCAAATATTGGGAACACCAAAGCTAACAACCTCACCCTGTGTTGCTGACAGTGCGGCGATTCTTCTACCATGGAAACGAATGTGTAAGCTGCACCTGAAATATTAGGTTGGTGCAAAAGTTTGGCGGTTTTTTTTCCAAAACTCTGTAGTTCTCTCTACATGTCGTATAACAAACGTGCATGGTACTGAACTTGTGAAACAAATTCTGCTCTTCTTCACTGTAGGTTCAATGGCTGTCCATCGACAGGAGATATTTGAAACATCAGAGGCACCGCATTTTCAATTTTCCGTTTTTCGCGTGATTTTCCAGTAAAACAACTGGCAAATAAGCTCGAGATACTTTCCTTCTACTCAACGTAGAGACCACTACCAATTCCGCTGTAGAGCTCTGGCCTGATGCCCTTCGTTTTAGAGAAACACAGACGAACACTTTTTGAGATATTTTCACTGCTTTTTCTGGAATTCGTACTGGACGGTCCAATCCATGCTACTATTTCGAAGCGCTACCCTAAGCACTACCCAACTACAGCAAGAGTTTCTCTGAAGTAGGCGGAGTCGCGAGTAGGACTACGATATAGCAGGATCCTATAAGTGACTAGCGCTAAAGTATTTATGCACAAAATTAGGCATTGGCAATAGGGTGAAAAGTTCTGTGATAAAATTAGATGATGAGACAGATTATGTTTTACCAGGGCTAAAACACCGCCTCCAATCATTTTACCTGTTCTGCCACATCTGTAGGGCTCATACTCGGATACGGGGCATATAGTAGAATCATGGATATTATGGGGTTTGCACCACGTTTCGGTCACAAAAACCATACTAGGATCTGTAGAGAAAATATGATGTAAATCAGGAATTTTGTTACAGATTGAACGAGCATTGAAGGGTAAAGGTGCAGATAAACTAGTTAGAGGACTGTGGCTGTGAGACGTGCGTTTTCGAGAATTCAGGATCGATATACCAAAAATGTGAAAACTGTTGAGGGCAGGTGGTTGGATTGGGCACCTAGGCTTGAGTAGAGGTGGAAGCTCGTGGAGAGCGCTGTTGGAGCTTCTTGCGACTTCTAGTGAGAGGAGCCTGCTCTGTACCCAGTCTGTCGTTTGTCCTCATTTGACCGATTTGGCTTGAGGATGTTATGGTGCACCTCGGTGGATCGCGGGGTGTATTAAGTTTAACGATATGGAAATTACGTACAATGTAGGACAGTTTTTCCTCTCTTGCATTCAAGTCACCAGCTTCCTCACGCAACCTTCTGTCCAAACTGAGCTCCTCGGCAGTATAATCTCTGCGAGCATAGAAATTAACAAAGTGCTGCGTGGCGCTCTGGCGATCGCTATTGATACTCAAGCAAACTGTCAAAAACTGTTTACAATATTTTTGTAGAAGGAGAACAGCGCTTTCGAATATTCAATATTATTTGCTAAAACGAGCAGCATTTGCTGAAGCTAAGCTCGTCAATACAATTGAAAATTGATTTTAAGGAGAGTTGTCTCATGAAAATTCTTTGGACCCGTAGTAAACCTTGAATTTTATAGCAAGTTCAGGGTTTATAGAATTAGGGAGCATTACCTCTTCTCCACATCAGTTGATTCGAGTATCCTCTTGCTGTCTGGGGAAGAGTCGTATCTGTAATCCTAGTACGAATTTGAGCAGGATCCATTCAGCACAAATGAAGTTGCGGGTACTGCTAGGTACTTTTTTCAGATGTAACTCCTTCCAAAATCAAATAGATCCTCTTCGAATTTAGATAGAAGGTTGCAGGTATATGCTTGTTCCCGAACCTGTCCTTTTACATGCGCTGACAGCAATGCTGTTGGCACAATTTTCGTTAGACACCCTACAAATTTTCGCCAAAATCAATAAGTTCCAATTTCCTCCGGCTATTGGTGGAAGAATGGTGGGTGCAATCCTGCCACAAAGTTTGAGCAGGACTCGTTCAGTACCATAGATGTTGTGGGTCCTGCTAGGTGCTTTTCAACTGCTTTTTTTACCAATTCAAGTTCCATTCTTATTTCAGTCAGAAACATGAGAAAAAAATTATTCCGTTTTATCTTCCTTGTTTACTCTCATCTGCAATAAAGAGGACGGTTATCCGGCCGAAAACCCGGTTATCCGGCCGAAAACCAAGTCCCAGCTACGAAGTCCTATTTGCTTACCCCACCTTTTACGAAATCCACCTGGTCTTGAAGGCTATGTGTCAGCTTGGTTGTCGTGATATCAAGGCAATCCGATCCTACTTGACGCGCTGATTCCAGCAATGTACTTGATGCCCAAAAATACGGTCAAGAAAACCTACTTTCACGGCGAAATTCGAGTCTGACATGGGCGAGTTTCCCTGCTCGTAAACTAAAGAGAAGCGATGAGAAATTAAGATCGGAACAAACTTCTCGGCAGCAGACATTTTATAGTGAGTTAGTATTTCCATTTGGAAAACCATGCCCCAGCTAGCTTTTGCTACGGTTTGGAGAAAAAGCAGCTTAAAAACACACTCTTATTGAATTGGAAGTAGAAGGACCGACACAATTCGCAAGGAACCGAAAAATGGTTGAAAACTTCGACGATTTTAGCAGTTCACCCTCTGAACTCCCAAATCTCAACCCCCTAGATCGTGCAGCTTGCTGGGTTTTTGGGTGAGTAGCTTTACCAAAATTTGAAGCAAATCCGAATCCGTTGTTTTTCCTGTAAGTGCTTGGAAGAAGCTACACTCGACTAGGACTGAGTTTGACGAGATCACCGGTCAAGGGAATTATCAAACACCTCGGCCACCAGGAGTAGAATGATATCTCGGAATTCAGTATATGTTTTGTCCGTTGTTCATCAACGAATAAATATACCATGCCCTCGTTTTGAACGAAGTGGAAATGCGTTTTAAATGTGTGCTTGTTCCTTAAAGCATAATTATCTGCCACCCTGTAGTACCGTCCCGTAAACCGCATAGCGACGGTACCTGTCATCGTTGCTATTTCTCGTCCTCCATTTTTTGTCCTTTCTCGTCCATCTCTCCCCGTCACTTCTCTCTGAAGCATACCCACTCGCACCTTGTCTCTTATATGGCTTGGTAAACTCAGACCATTAAACCCCAGGATTCAGTCACTCTCACAGTGGTGTAGACAACGGTAAGTGCCCCAAGCAAATAAGCATGACGAAAAATGCACCAAACCACCTATCGATCGAAGTAAAAATTAAAAGTTCCGTTTTTTCGCATACAAGGGGACCACAAATTATTGTACAACGTTTTCTACGTAGCTCATTCCTCTGCAGTAGTGATGTTTTGCGTCGTGCTAGGTTTCACTTGATAGAGCTGTAGTTGCTCTATTCTTCGATCACAAGGACGTCCTGGAGACCTGTGAGACAGCAGAAAAAAATCTCGGAAATTTTGATGTATGCAGATTTTGCCAAATGCACGGCTTCAGCCCGCCATTTTCGCGCAAAACAGCAGCAAAAAACAGTTACTCGCAACGTTTGTAGGCATGGTAAAACTCGTCTCATATCTCGTGTTCTTGACATCGAACACGAGATGTATGTGCAAAATTCACTAGAGATTTGTGATGATAAGAGCACAGAACAAGGCTGTTCTAAAGGTTGCTTGAGGGAGAAAACAAAGCCAAAGGTTTAGAGGAGCACAGTTAGTCTACCGAGCATGTTGATGGAATTGCATAACCATTTTCTATCATTGTTATCCTGGTTTTCAGATCACATCCACTCCCTGCATACATTCTCTCTTCCAGTGCACAAATTTTCGAAAGCAAAGCTGGTGCAAATTGGCCATAACTGGGAGCATAGAGCAGTTGTAGTTTTCCGCTCCCACATGTTTCACAGTCCCCTGCCACGGAAAAACCCCGGTACCTTTTGAAAGAGCACTCCTGGCGCTTTGAGATGTATCTGAGCAGTAAACCGTTTGCAAAGATTTTTGTAGGGAAAAAAATCACAACAACACATTTTTTTTGAAAATTGGTTTCGAGGCCAACTGCTCGAAAGCAAAACCCCGAAAAGAAAAATCCGGGTTCTAACTGGAAAATGTCTTGAACCTTTTTTGATTAGGCAGAGGAAAGCGTATGTGGGTCCTTGTCGAGGAAATAAAAGAGCGGGCGTTGTACAACAAATTAGGCCTCGCCTGTACCCCGGAGCACTGGATACGAATGTCCAGTTCGCGTTTGACGACGAAGACCGTTCCTCGTTTACAAATGAAATGCTAATTGAGAAGAAGTAGGATATGTTCTTGCTAGTAATAAACTCAAAAAGGGGAAGAGATTAAGAGCCGGGAAAACGATCGGCTTCCACGCACAACACATTATTTGGGACTTATTGTAGTGATAGAATGCAATAACTGAGATATTCTTCCGGTATGGCTTCCAAGGAAGCGAACAGAAATCGAGTCGTAGCTCTCTTTCTCACTGCATGTGGAAAATTGCGGTCTGTCTCTTCTTGTTGGCCGTAAGTTCTTGACTTTTCGTATTCATAGGAGATTTCGTTCGACCACCACAATAATCGAAGAAATTTTGGTTGCTACTACGGTTCCTACGACGTCCATAGGGCGCTCACCGCAACCCCAGAAACCTATAGCACTAACGTAGCAGGTGCGAGTTGCAGTGCCTATGTAGCTTCTCAGAAATGTTTGCCAGAATGCGACAGACTCAAAATACACACATATGTACAAAACGAATGCAAGATATAAGATGACGAAGACAGTAGTAAGTAGTTTGTCATTTGATGTTTTTCTATTGGTAAAAATGTTCAAAGGGAAAGTATTGAAAATAGGGAAATATGAAGAAGCCGGTGAATATTACCTGAATACTAGTGAACACTAAAAAGTGGGGTGAGGCAGCCACTCCAGGTATGAGGGAAGGATTCACACTTCCGAAGTCCTCAGAAAATATGGAAAAAAGCTAAAACCATTAACTGTGCCCAAATACAAACCCCACCTATAAAGTGGGCATATTCTGCCATTCTGGCAGCCCAGCTAACGTCGGACTTCCAATCTTGATGGTAGCCATGATTGAAGATTCTCACACGTGTCGTCCTGTGAAATTATTTTCCGATGTAATGCTATTTCCTCCCGTTCTTTGTCACGGCATTTCTTTCCCCGTTTCTGGACGTTTCACTGTTGAGCTGAGGCGCACCCGTACTCTTTCGACGAACTTGTGGCCTACTTTTCTAGGCTATTGAGCTCCGGACCACCCTCCTTACCCAATGATTTCCTACGATGCTGAGCGCTGACTCACCTTTCTCCTTCGGTAGCCATATCCTTGGGTTTTCCACAGTACTGAGGGCAAGGTGCCCTTCTGTATCTGTGGGATCATATCCTTGGCGTTCAGCACACTACTGCTAGGGAGCACAACCATCCCCCATTGGGGATCTCGTATCTTGGCGTTTTCAGCAGTATTGGGCGCTGGCGCACCCTTCTCACCCGGCGACCGATATCCTGTCATTTTCAACACTAATGAGACCCTGCACACCATCGGTGCACCCACAGCTTCTGCAAATCTCGGGGGCAATAGAAGAAGGTTAGGGAGTATTCAGAAAGGGTGGTAGTATCCAAGCGGGAGGGCCGCCAGGACACCGCTGCTACCCAGCGCCCTCGATGCTGTAGAACTCTTCGCACGGCCACCTACATCCTGTGGGTGACGTGGGCCATGTGTGGACCGCTCAGCACCGCCGCAATCGGGCATCTGTGGGCCGCACAGCACTGTTGCGATCGAGATTCTGCATGCCGCACAGCACCGCCGCGACTGGCACGAGCGAGCTGCATAGCACCGCATAGTGATGATATTGCTCCGTACATTATGCAGCCTGAAAACTCGTAAACACTGTCTCGCTCGTAGACCGCGGGACTGCCAGTGCGGGAGGCTGGCCCCCTCGCAAAATCTTGAAAGCACTGAGTGTCGCGCTTTTATCGACTGCATCCATCATTATCGTGATCAACGGAACCAGCGAATGGTGAGTCACACTCTCTACGGGCCGAGCTCATGATTAAAGAATGAAAGAATGCGATCACGTGTCGGCCCTCCACGTCTGCGTTCTAGAGAAATTTGCTGCATTACCTGGATTCACATAGGAGATTTTTGTAAATTGTTCTCGAGAAATTAAGAGATCGACTCAACAGGAGCAACGCTAGGGATTCCCTCCGAGTTCAGACTCAAAGTTTGTATAAAACCACAACTTCGAGAAGCCCCCACGTTTTGAGAAACCTCTTAGTTTCGCCCGAAAGAATCACGACGATATCATCGCTCATCTATTTGTTGTTGCTGAAAAGAAAGGAGTGCTAGAGAATTGCCGTATTCACTCTTTCACATCCTTGTATCGTCACAAAATTCTCATTTTTGCACTTGTTCTTCACTCTGAACTTTCACACCGCGGTGAGACCATCATTTCCTTACGGTGTGCGCCCAACTCAGAGTTGACCTTCTGTAACCCCCCCCCCCTGAGTGTAAGGCACTTGCTCCCACTTATCCCACCGTAAGCCCACCAACGGTGGTCCCAGCATTGACCTACAGTGGTCCCAGCATTATCCCACGGTGCGCCCTCCATACTCTTCCATCCCACGGCGGTACCACCGTTTGCTCACTCTTAAACCATCGTCCCTCCACTTTGACTGTGTAGCCACGCTTTGGCCACCATTTTCCCACCCTTACCTCGGCAACATAATCCCCTACCTTTTTTGCCTCCGGTTTGCCCACTGATGACCAAGGTTTTGCCCACGTTCAGCTAACCCTTACTCATGGAGGAACATTTTGTGGTTGTCACTAATAATCTAATATGTATACTGTCGTAACCACTAATGAAATACCGCTTCAGGCACGCAGGCAATGATATAACCCATCGTAGGTTTTGCCAAAACTGTGAGTAATTTTTGAAATTTCACTCTACGAAAACCACTTCAATCCCCTTGTAAATGTTATGGATTATGTCAGTTCGGGTCACCGCTTACTACCGTGAAAGTGCGTCAAGACAGCTCTGATTTCCACGGAAACTAGGCAATTTTCCGTCTACAGTGGATTTAGATGAAATATAAAC
Organism: Ancylostoma ceylanicum; assembly: GCA_000688135.1. Lineage (NCBI taxonomy): Eukaryota > Metazoa > Nematoda > Chromadorea > Rhabditida > Ancylostomatidae > Ancylostoma > Ancylostoma ceylanicum. The sequence goes on from JARK01000603.1 coordinate 15,650, forward strand.
CTGGCTGAAGTACGTAATAATGCGATGGAGCAGCCGCTGTGGACATTTTTTTAATAGTTTGTCTCCGAAAATCATTGGCCTGCTCCCAAAATCCTTCGTGAAAAGCCTGGAATTTCCCTGTTTGCCCACAGAAATCGCATGGTTTCTCCACGGAAACCGTAAGGTTTACCTCCCAAAGGTTCGCCAAATAGCCCATAGTGGGCTCGCGAATAGCCCGCTGCCCCTCCTCCCCCCCCCCCCCCACCCCCCCCC